>JANHFO010006016.1:0-11541 GCA_032468095.1 Pareas carinatus | reverse complement strand
GAAGCGGGTTTCAGGCGTGAGAGGCAGAGCTCGCTCTCTCACGTCCTGTTGCCTCCAGAACAGGAAGTCGAATCCAGGCGGCTCTACGCAATCTTGAAGCCGGCGAGCTTAGAAAGCCCGTCTTTCGGCGTTGCGGAGCCAACCGGAAGTGGAATTTTAACTTTTAGACAGCCGAGGAATTTAATGTTTTTAATTGGATTTTTAATACTGTTGTTGTTTGTGTTTTTATTATGGCTGAACACCGCCCTGAGTCCTATGGGAGAAGGGTGGTATAAAAATTAAAATAATAAATAAATAAATAAATAATACTATTCTGCATTTATAGCCTGTGTTTTAGTTATTCCATTCTAAATATTTAACGGAATAACAGAGTAACAGAGTTGGACAGTTCATTGAGAGTCTTTTAGTTCAACTCCCTGGTCAAGCAGGAAATTCTATATCATTTCACAAAATTGGTTTTCATATCTTCTTCTCATTAACCTCCAGTGTCAGAGCACCAACTAGATCTCAAGGCAAGTTATTCCACTGATTAATTTTTATAACTGTCAGGAAATTTCTCCTTAGTCCTTGATTGTTTCTCTTTTAGATTAGTTTCCATCCATTACTTTTTGTCCTGACTTGATGGCAGGGTTCCAATATCTAAGCAAAGTTGGCTGAGGAATTCTGGGAGTTGAAGTTCACAAGTCGTAAAGCCATCAAGGTTGAAGACCCCTGCTTTGGAGAATAGATTGGTCCTCACCCCTTAGATATTGGAACCCTGCTATCATGTCACCCCTAGTCCTTCTTTTCATTAAGCTAGATATACCCAGTTCCTGCAACCGTTCTTCAGATATTTTAGTCTCCAATCCTTACTCATCTTGGTTACTTTTCTCTGCACTGTTTCTAGATTCTCAACATCTTTTTCATAGCGATCAAAACTGGTTGCCATATTCCAAGTGTGGTGTTACCAGGCCATTATAAAATGGCACTAACACTTCACATGATCTTGGTTATATTTCTCTGTTAATATAGTCTAGGACTGCACTGACTGCTTTGATAGCTCCAGCACACTGGAGTAGTAATATCATTCACGAATTACCAAGCCAGCTTCTGCAAAGTACCCTTTTCTGTCAGAACTATGAGACTGACTGGGTGATTTTGAGTCTAGTCTTATCACAGGGTGCAGCATGTGGACAGCATTTATGAAATATTTAATATTAGTAATACATTGTTAGTATTAATCATATGCAGTGCTGCGTTCATCTCTGATGCTTTTGTCACTGAACTTAGTACATTAAATCAGAAAGCCTCAAAAAGAATATTCAGTGTTATACATGACAACTGGGATCTAGAGCAAAAGATTGCTGTTTATTCTTACCTCCCCTGCTCCATCCACCGTACTTTGTCTCCAAATGGAAAATTGGATAAGATAAATGAGACAGAGCAACTTAAACTGATCAGTATGTACTTTCTGCCCAGTTTTTCAGCTTTTCTCTTGACATTCAACTTTCTCCAGTCTTAAAGTCCACCGAATATGCCCATTCCCATTCTTATTATGGCTCCCATGTTTAATATTTTGTGTAGCTTGTCTTTTTTGAATTAAATATGTTTTGTACTTTTTCATAAATGTAGCTCACCTTTTTATTATTTTTATTATTTTCACGAATACCATTAACAAGCAGGTATTTTCCCATTCTAAACTTATGAATTGCTTTCAGCTTTTTTTGCTAACCTAGTAAGATCATACAGCCTTCCTGTCTTCAAAGACATAACCATCCCATCCATGTTTGAATCATCTTAAAAACTTGATAACTTTTCCTCCAAACTATAAGTAAGAATATGAAAAAACAGAAGACCAAGGACTGATCTCTATAGAATCTTACTTGTTTTCTTAGTCTAATATGATAAAGAACCATTTATTAGCACCCTTTTAGTTTGATTTTCAAACTAGATATGTATCCATTTGATTGCCATGCCAGCTACTTCACAATTCTGCTTGCTAATTGCTAATCATACCATTTATTAAGTATATTATCCAATAAAAAAGGAGTAAGATTAACCTGGCAACATTTGTTTTGTGAGGTCTTCGGTGCTCTCTGAGCTTGGTGGTTTTCTTGCAGACATTTTATTACCAAACTAGGTAACATCATCAGTACTAGAAGTATGTGGAGTTTGCTTTTAGTTTTATATACCTTGGTTTGCTCTGTCTGTTTTTGTGGGAGTGTTCTTGGTACTTTCTTGATTAAACTGTTGCTTACTGTTAGCGTGTTTGTCTGCATTAGTAGTTCATGATTGTTGGTCTAATATTAATCTTGGTATTAATGTCTGCTCATGTTCATGTTGATTGCTGGTGATGAGGTGTTTTGATCCTTCTCTTTTCTTTTAGACTTTTTAATTGTCTCTTTTGAGTGGTGTGTAGATATTGTTTATCTCTATGTGCTTGCTGATGGTCAGTTTATCTGAGTGCCAGTTATTCAGGAATTCTCTGGCATTTTTGGCAAAACTTTATAAAATGTATAAAATTAACAGCAAACTCCCTTCCTCCTAGCACTGATGATATTACTTAGTTTGGTAATGGAACATCTGCAAGAAAACCAAGCTGAGAGAGCACCAAGGAATCCACAGTTCAACCCCAAGCTACAAATATTCTCTCCTGTCAGTAATATTTGTTCTTAAGAAATTCATGCTGACTTCCTGTAATTACTACATTGTTTCAAAGTAGATAATTGTTTTTATTCTATTTTATTCTCCAATAAGTGTTTTTACTTTGATTTCCAGGTATCAAAAAATAAATTTTTGGCAAGATCAGTCAGGAATTTTCTGGAAGGACCATTCTTGGCAATTTGTTTCCTAATATATGTCAAGATAATTAAAGTGATTAAATAACTATGTATAAAATCGCTTCATTGAAAAAAACTGATGTTGGACCACTTTATCCACATGTTCCATTTGCTTGGTGAGGTTTCAGTAGATGCTAACAACAGTACTGCTTTTGTTAGTTGCAGTGTGCACTATTGCCAGATTCATTCATTAACATTTCGGAGCTGAAATGAGTATTTTTAACACACAGTGCAACTCCTTCCTTTTTATTGTCAATGTTCTTTTTGAACAAATTATATGTTTTAATTGCTCCTGTCCTATCATCTCACTGGGTCTCCATTATCACTATGAAATCATATTTGCCTTTTTTTATATACTCTAAGAAACAATATCTGGACAATGGAAACCATGTCCTTTTAAAGCTCTTTATCCTCAGAAGTTCTTTCTGATTTTTGACTGAATGATTTTAAGGCGCTTCAGTTCAGTCTGTTAAACACTCCTGAAATTCATAATTATGTCTTTTAGGTCCTTCAGAGTTTTCACTTATGCCAAGTTGTTTTCAGATAGGAACAGAAACATGGAGAATACATTGCAGGTCGCAATTGCAGACTCCTATATATTTATCTTCATTTTTTAAAAAAGGGGTTTCACCTATTGAAATATTTTTATTTCTTCTACAGAAAGTCCTTGACTTACAACAGTGTGTTTATTGACCATTCAAAGTTACAGTGGCACTGAAAAAGTGACTTAACGGCCATTTTTCATACTTGCGACTGCTGCGACATCCCCATGGTCTCCTGATCCAAATTCAGACATTTGGCAATTGGCTCATATTTATGACAGTTGTGGTGTCCCGGAGTCCCGCCGTGCCCTGAAGACCCATTTGTTCCATCAAGCGGGCTTGGGATAGCCGCGCCCTGTTCTCCTGAGTTCAATATGAAATTTTTAATCAAGTGGAAATAATTTTATCGCTCCCCTTTTAAATTTTTTACTGTGCAGGCTTGATTTAATGATTTTAATTATGTTCTTAATTATATATGTACTTTGTATTATTTTTTAATATTGCCGCCCTGAGTCCTTCGGGAGAAGGGCAGGGTAGAAATAAAATTTGATTTGATTTGATTTGATGTGATCACCTTTTGCAACCTTCTGACTAGCAAAGTTAATGGGGAATACAGATTCACTTAACAGCTGGGTTACTTAACAACCACAATTATTCACTTAACGTAAAATGGAGCAAAACTCACTGAACAAATGTCTCACTTAACAACATAAAAATTGGGCTCAATTGTGGTCGTAAGTCAAGGACTACCTGTACTTCAGGATTTCAGAGTACAAACTTTTCACATAGAGGATACATTTTTTTAGAAACTTCACTTAAAACTACCCAGCAATCTCTATTTGTTCACTCTGGATGGAACTGATTATTAGGGACATTTTCTGAAATCTATTGGTTTTTATTTGCTTCTTTATGTCTTCATTATCTGAGACATAAAGAAGCTGTTAGTAGCTTTTCTTAGACTTCTGGGAGTTCTTACCAGCTTAATATGCATACCTTGAGCATATTAGCTCAGTATGTGGGATCTGCACATGCCATAATATGCCATTATATGTCCAAGAGTCCTTAACACTTCCACATCTTCCCTCCATTGAATTTTTGTATATGCAGGCTGTGTAAAATGGGTGAGATGGGAATCAGTGGTATCCAGGCCAGACATGCAATAGCTATTATACAAATATACATCAACTGTCCAGCTTTAGAACTTCTATGTTTCCATTAATTCAGAAGTGTGGGAGGGAAAAACTTAAGGTTTAAGGATTAAGCTCCCTATGAGTGCCACTTCCATTTTGGCACTAGTAACAGATGATGAATAGCTATATATGCCTTCATTCTTGTCTGCAATAAAGGTTCCCATCTAGTTAAGCACCACTGTGACTGTTCTGCCTTCTTCTGAGGTCTGTCACAGAGAGGAAGGGGACAACCTATGTACCAAAGCACCTAAAGGCCAGACAAGGAGCAATGGATAGAAACTGATCAAGGAGAGATTCAACCTAGAAATAAGAAAAACATTTTTTCCTCTAAGAACAATCAACTAATGGAACAGCTTGCCTTCAGAAGTTTAGGTGTTTCATCACTGGAAGTTTTCAAGAAGAGACTGGACATCCACTTGTCAGAAATGATATAGGGTCTCCTACTGAACAGGGGGTTGGACTAGATGACCTACAAGATCCCTTCCAACTCTGTCATTCTGTATTCTGCCAAACAGGGTGCATTCAGGATCGAATGCTTTCAGCAAAAAGCATGAATGAATGCCATGCTTTCACACCGCAGTGTGCACTTCCTGTTCAAAATTTGCATCACTTGTTTTACTGTATCGATGGATCCAAAGAGCAATGATTGTACTTGTTATTTTTAAAAAAGTGCTGACAATAATGTAATATAGCAATAATGATCTGTGGTTCATGTCAGACAACCCCTAAATTTTGCCCTCCAAATGTGTTTGACTACAGTTCCTATAAAGCCAAGCTATAAAAACCAGTTGTTATTAGAATTATAAAACCAACAATGGAAATGGTAGGAGATGTCCAATGTATCTGGAGAGTAATAGATGATGGTAGCCTGAATTACAACTTAATCTTTTCTTTTTGTATCTCAATGTAAGCTCTGACCTAGCAGGTTTTACAGTTATTCATAATGGTTGGTTCCCAGACAGATATCATTCAGGATTCAGGAGACAGTGTTGTAAATAGCCAGTTGCAAGCTTCTTCATAATCAATGAAAAGACCTGGCTCTCCACACCTCTCAGGAAAGCTGTTAGAGAGAAAGCAAAAAGTTAAGTACACAGAGACCTACTTAATGGGTTCTAAATGGAAAATAGTTCAGTTGCTGAAATTCTTGTATCCTTCATCTCAATAAATCTTGTTAAAAAGATTCAGGATCTTTCTTGCAAAGTATTTCTTTTGTTATGAAGCAGCTGTCAAAGTGCTTAACAGAATCTACAGGCAAAAAGAACATGAAAATGTAAGAACACAGATGATAAGTGTCACAAATGTTGCCAGCCATCTTGAATTCCATGAAGACAGACTGACTCCTTCAAAGAGCAGGACCTCAAGTGATATATAGTGAAGCATTACCTGGTTCAATCCAGGGCATTTTTAATTAGATTGGAGAACTCTTGCCTCGAAAACTGGAGACGTGCTTCCAGAAAACAGAAACAATATTGAGCTAGATGAATTAATAATGTCATTTAATCCAAGACAAAAAAGAATGTTCCTAAAGCTCAGGATACCGGATTTCAGACGATGCAGTACATAACTGATACAACTGTATTAAGTTCCAACTTAATGATTATGATTGTAAGAAAAAAATGTGTAGACATTTAAGTTCAAGTTTTGAAATAATTGAATGGAATCTATGTGTGAGTGCTCCACATTAAGTTGCTCTTAAGCTTAGCATCCATACTTTTAGGTAAATAGGAGGTGTCAGGGTATAACATGTAGTTCTTATAAACTGAATGCATGTTATATATATATTTCTTGCTATATACTTTTATCAGACTGGGGCATGGTTTCATATATGTATTGTTTATACTTTCTATAATACAATAAATATAAAGGACAGAAATTACTCATTTTTTTTCTCAGTGGTGCTAGGCAAAAATTTGTGTGACAAATATTTTGAACATTATAAAGCAAGAAAATGGTTCTGCATAAGCCTCCTCCCACTCATAAATTGCACACTTAATGATTTTAGTGAATCCAGACAATATTGTTGCAGACTGTCTACCTTTCACATTAAAGCATCAGTTTGCTTTAATACAACTATTTTTTAACTAGTCTAGATTGAAGCTATGCATGAAATGACTTATTAGACCAATAGCTAGAAAAAACAGGAGCTGCTTTAAAACATACATAAAAATGTCTACAATTGTATTTAATTGCATCAATATTTATGTCAGACAGTTTAAACAGTTAATTTAAAATTCCCCTTCTCACTTGGACCTTTCTATAACCTTTTAGAACCTGGTTCTTTTCTACATATCTTTGTCGTTTCTGCAATGCTTCCCTGTTTCTTCTTTTAAAGCTCTTTTCTCAGCTTGAATATTTTTGCATTTGTTTTTGCATATTCAGAAGTTTGAACAAATTTCTGCCAAAACAATCTTGTTCTCCATCATGTTCCTAGTTCCTAAATGTATTGTTCTCTGAAATTCCATTTTTGAGCTTGTATATTTTAATATTTCTGGCTAGCAACTGAGCTGTTCATTTTTCTTGCTTACAAATATGACCCCTGTCCTGGTAGCATTAATAAATACCTTTGTTATCCCAACACATTCTCCCTGAATCAATTCTGATTTAATACTGGGTAAAAGTTATGGTTCTCTTGATTGTAGGAGCAAGGCACATGGAATTTCTATGGAAAATATAGAGTTATATTTTTATTCCACATAAAAGCCACAAGTTCTTCCTGATAATGGAAGACAAACTCTTCTGCGTAAGCACATAAGGACTTTACTCGGGGAAAATCTTATTCACCAAAATTTAGATGATGAGCCTCATTATAACTTTGTATTGCTTCATTTGTTTATATTATACAAAGCTACAATTTAAATAAATACATGCATTTTAATTTTTAAATAAATATTCATGTGTATTCATCCTGGCTTAGCTTCCAATCTTATGATAGCATAATTCAGCCTTTCTGAATTAGGTTTAGCAGGTTTCATAAAATCCAGCAGTCCCAGAATTTACATTGTTTTCATATAGTTGTTTTTTGTTTATCCCACAGTGTATAATTATTATCACTGCTAAAAAAGATAAAGGTTCCCTGATTACATGCGTGCTAGTCGTAGCCAACTTTAGGGGCAGTGCTCATCTCCGTTTTAAAGCCGAAGAGCCAGCGCTATCCAAAGAATTTGTGGTCTTGTGACTGACATGACTGAATGCCTAAGGTGCACAGAACACTGTTACCTTCCCACCAAGTGGTCCCTATTTTTCCTCTTGCATTTTTACATGCTTTCAAACTGCTAGATTGTCAGAAGCTGGGGCCAGTAATCGGAGCTCACTCTCTCTTATGCAGTGCTAGGAATTTGAACTGCCGACCTTCTGATCAACAAGCTCAATGTCTTTATCCACTGAGCCATCATGCCCCTTATTACTGCTATCTAGGTCTTTAATCCTCTTCTACCTATTTTTTTTAAATTATGGTAGCCAAGGACAAAGAGCATTGCCACTTTAGTTCAGAGGTATAAACACGATAATCAAAATCAGGATCATAATTTATTGGCCAAGTGTGTCTGGACACACAAGGTATTTGTCTCCAGTGTACATGCTTTGTACCTACCTACATACAATAAACAAACTGATGACAATCATAAGACACATGCATAATCATAAAGTACATAAGCATAAGATACATTCATAACCGTAAAGTACATTCATCTTGTCAAGAGGAGGAGGGACCTAAGATGTGGTTTTGGGGGGAACCTTATAAATGGGAATAGAATTTTTTAGGATTATTTGTTGAGCACTGCATCTGAACTGTTACATTATGATTGATATGTGTTTCCAAACATGAAATGTTGAGAAGTTGTGCCATAATTTTGTATAATAGTAATCAAAGGAGACTTAGAGGCTGAAAATTAGAAGTTTGGAATCTGTATGTATCCTAAGATTCTTGGTTACCCACCACTGCTCTAATAGATATGAATTCCATTTCATCAATATCGAACTCCTCTACATTTTTATTGAAGAATGTATGCTCTTGATGATATATAGTTAATAACACATATTCTGTTTTAAAAGAACAAACTGAAAGTAAATAGTAGGTTTGAGCTTGCTGAGAAAACTGTGGGATATAAAGTAGTTAACTATAGTTCTTGTTTCATTTAGAAATTGAACAGATTTAATCTTGAAGTATACCTAGAAGTAATAAATGGACACCATAATGGATGTCATTTTTATGGTGTCACTTTTTTGTCCAGGTTTGCATTTCTATAATACTATTGACATGATTTAGATGCTAAATGGTATCTTACATCTCACAGGATAATTATTAAACGTTATTTTAAAGAAAACAAATCTTTACAGGCCATAAAATAGAGAGTAATTGATGTTATTTAAACCTTAACACAAGAAAATATAATGTCACGGAATACATAGACAAGTTAAAGATTTGTCTACCTATCTGCTTTCTCAGATATTTACAACTCATACCATATTTCAAAATGTTCAGGATACATTGTACGATACTGATCACCTGTACACAAAATCAAAGATGACTTTCCATGAGTTCTGACTACCAATTCTTCCTTTGTATTTCTCTAAGTATTAAATTGGATAAACTGAACATAACAATAACCACCAGCTAGTTAAATTCCTGATCCAGGTGATATGCAGTACATTGAAAAGGCAGACATGTTAAGGTGTTGATTATTTGAGTCTACAGAAGACCTGAAGCCTGAGCAACCCAACAACTTAATATGTACTGATGGAAGCAAATATTGATAGCTCAAAATTGAACTTCATGCTTTCTGAGCTTGGTTATTTTCTTCCAGATGTTTCATTACCTAACTAGATAACATTCTCAGTATAAATGAGCTTGGGGTTTATATCAGTGTTGGTGAGGTTGGTAGTTTTCTCCTTGCTGGTCTTTTTGTTTCCTTATAATTTTTCATTGTTTCTTTTGATTTTTGTTCTTCCTAGCAATAACCTGAGAACCACCAAGACCACTCTCACAACCCTAATAGAGCAAGTAAATAAAATGATAGAAAACCCAACCCCTCCTAAATTAGAATATGTGAAAGAAGATATTATCTGTGGCCTTCAAGTAAGTAGATCATGCAAACTGTAATATATGACTCAAATGATTGGTGAAAATTCCAGTAGAGCTCTGTAAGAATTTCAGCCTTGTAGATATAATGAATACAAAGAACTAGCAACTTTCTCTTCTTGCTGTTTATCTGCAACATTCTGATATTGAACATTTTGTATTGTTACTGTTAAGGTTACTGACCTACATTTGCTCTCTCTTTTGAGAAGATCACAAAAATATTCAGAACCACAAAGCTGAACTGTCTGACTTCAGAAATGCTTCCCAGACATTAACAAATTTCTTATCTTTCTCTCTCACTCTCTAGCAATCTCAAGCAATTACATGTGACACGAAATCAGCTTTTTAAGAGCATTCTGGATTTATTTATTTTTAGTTTTTTGGCGGGGGGAAGCAGTTTAATGAAACTGAATGGTGGGGGATTCAGTACAGATAAAATAAAATGTGGTCAGATTAGTCTTCATGGAAGATTTTATTTTATTTATCATGTTTAGAAATCACCCATCTCTCTCACAGAGGTTCTCTGGGCAGTGTACAAATAAAATGTGGCAGAAGTTAGTCTTGTTGGTTTTTAATTGCCTCTGGAGATTCTATACATTCTATGTATTAGTCATTGGGATGCATGAATGGAAGAATGCATTTGCTCTGCTTATGGACTTCCAGTATGCATGGGTCTGGCTACTGTGAGGAGACAATGCTGAACTACAGAGATTTCTAGATTTCTGTATGTATGAATTTTCTGCAGGAGTTACTCTGTGAACAGGGAGCATATTCTGAATTATCATTCTCTTATTCTTTAAACTAAATATTGAGGTTGTGTATTCTTTAAAAAAAATTATATATATATAATAGAAATAGTTCTTGTTTAGTAATTGCAATTGGGACCAGCAACTTGATTGTTTAGTGAAGTGATTGCTAAGTGAAACCATGTTGTGTGCGTGTGCTTGTGTATGTTTTAAACAGCATCAGAACTGGGGAGAAAAGTTATAAAAAGTTATAAAATTATTTTATAGCTCAAATAAATAAACTCCATGGAATGACGTATCTGTACTGAATTGTTAAGTATAATTAAACACTACAATTCAGTATATAGGACTCGTGTGTAGCTTTTCCTGCTATTAAAATGTCTCAGGGTGTAGGAGCGCTCAATTTAAAAAAAAGATGTTTTGCCAATCTGTCCTTGATATTATGGAAAGAAGTAAGAAGTGATAACTGAGCTTCCAAACAAGCAGGGTGCATGTATCAAATAAGTTACCAATGTCACAGTATTTGCCTTATCACCAGCTCTTCTTGTCTAAGAGAGGTGGCATTTTGCTTTGTCTATCATTTGAAAACTGCCTCCAGTTTGTTTCCCTTTCACCTAGTTTCTTTCTACTGTATCGGGCCTGTAGTATGGGAAAGAGAAGAGCCAGATGAACAAATGAGAAAGTTATTCCCAAGAAGCAAAATACCAGTAGGTGGTACATTTTCACCATGGTGCAGGAAATGTTTTAGGGCACATGTTCGTAAGGGACTATCTCTTTTCATCCTGTTAGATATGGGAGGGGAGACATCCTCCAGGTCCCATTCATGAGAGAATGTCACCTGTCAGGACCCAGGATACTGCTGTGGGACCTGTGTCTGCAACATTATCTTCCCCCCCCCCAAAAAAAATCGGCTTGATCCAGTTCTACTGCCTTTCTCAATGCACTAAAAACTTAGGTTTCTTATCAAGCCCAGTGTTGGATCTGAGGGGCTTGGGTCCGATCGCGCAAGGAAGAAGCGGGAGAAGCCTCCGTGAATCCAAACAGTGTTTATTGTAACGAAGTAATGAAATGTAGTCAGCACAGGGCTGGAAAAATACACAGACTTTTATAACACATTTTGGGCTGGCGCAGCAGCCAGTCACCGGGTCCCTTTCTCAGGTCTCCCAA
>JANHFO010006012.1:73082-83192 GCA_032468095.1 Pareas carinatus | reverse complement strand
GCTCCACGGGGGGGGGGGGGGGCAAAAAATCGATCCCTGGGCCTGGGGGGAACTTCTAATGAAGGCTGGCCCATTGATCAATTTCCACCCCCCACGAAGCTTCGGAAGGCCTGTAGGACGGGTGGCTGGGCTGCTTAGAACCGTCCCCGAGCTCCGCGGGCCCCGAAAAATCTATTGACGGGCCTGGGGGGCGGCTCCAGACATTCTTCCGGCCCTCATTATAAGCTTCCCCCAGACCCGCGGATAGCTTTTTCGAGCCCCGCGGAGTTCCAGGATGCCTCGAATCAGCCCAGCCGTCCATTATGCAGGCCTCACGAAGCTCCGCGGGGGCGGAAAAATTGACCCGCAGTCTTGTGGACGCCTCCAGAGAGGCCTCCAGCCTCCATTAGAAGCTTCCCCCAGACCCGCGGATCGCTTTTTAGGGGCCCACAGAGCTTTGGGAGGCCTGTAGAACCAGCGGCTGGCCTGCTTAGAAGTCTCCCCGAGCTGCACAGGGGCTGAAAAATCAATCCACGGGGCTGGAGGACGCCTCCAGAGAGGCCTACGGCCCTCATTGAAAGCTTGCCCCAGGCCCATGGATCGATTTTTTGGGCCCCGCGGAGCTTTGAGAGGCCACCATACTAGGCCCGTAGCATAGCGCGGGTACAAATTGCTAGTATATACTATGTCAGTGATGGCAAACCTATGGCACATATACCACAGTGGACACGCAGAGCCCTCCCTGTTGGCACATGAGCCAGGTTGCCTAGCATCGTTCCAGAGTTGAACATGCTCAGAAAGAGTAGCGCATCGGGCGATGAAATCACAGGGCTATGTGCATGCTCAGAAGAGAGCAGCGGTACCAGGTGATGACATCATGGAGCCATGAATATGCTCAGAAAGAGAGTAACGGTATCAGGTGATGAGAGTAGCGACACCGGGAGATGACATCATGAGCCGTGACTTATCAGTTGCAACTCATCCGGGAACTTGATGCCTAAAAGGTTAGCTATCACTGTCCTATGTGGCATTTTCAGTTGCATTGACCATCAAGGGACAGTGTATGAGTTCAATTTATAGTACGTGATTTGAACCCAAAAGAATAAGATCTGGCTATTTATAATTGCAAATTCCTAAAAGGATGAAACTAGCCATGATGCTTAGCACAGTATAATAAACAGAAGTAAATAATAATTTTTAGATAAGATACACAGCTAGAACAGTGGACTAATCTCAAACAGAATAAAAAGCCCTGGCTAGAAAAATTCAAAAATTAATGACAATGAATCATGACTTTCATCCTTGCAGCAATGTTAACAAGTTCTACTCACCAAGGAACATAAGTGATCATAAAATGTTACAAGTACCCTGTACCTGACAATTGAAAAGCAGTATAGAAATAATATCTGAAGAACAGTGAAGAAGATGCACTGAAGATAGTGCATCATAAAGTCTATTCGAATACAAAAAAGACCAATCTGGCCTCTAGGAAAGACCAAATGAATAATTGAAAATACACAATACTTTGCAAGGCAAAGTATTACATGATCAGTACATTTTAAAATAAATAAATAAAATCTAGCAGTCAAAGAGATAACAGAAAGACCTGTAAAGACTCAAAGAAAGAAAGTTGAAGAAAGAAAGATGGGAATGGGATAAATTCTGTCTGCACAAATCTAAGCTTTGATAGAAACTGAGATAAAGCCAGTATTGAGAAGACAACACACAAAAAATGCCATCTCTGCAAAGTAGTTTAAGAAACAGTGGTCTACCTAATAAGCTACTGTAAGAAGAGCACACAGACTGACTGCAAGTAATGGCATGACAAAGTAGGGGAAAGGGTGCATTGGAGCATCTGAAAGAAATACTATTTGCTGCAAGCAAAAACTGGTGGCATCACAAAATAAATAGAGCAATAGAAACTAAAGAAACTAAAGTGTTCTGGGACTTTAAAATTCAAACATACAAGCACCTGTCATATAACACCCCACAAGAGAAACAAAGTCTGGATAGTAGAACGGCAGTACTTACAAAAAACAAAATAGAAGATAAAGAACGGGAGAAAATTACAAAATACAAAGACATGGAAATAGAAATAAAATGTCTGTGGCAAAAGAAAGCAAATATAATAGAAGGTATCTTGGGCCCAATTCTAAAACATCTGGAGCGCCACTTGAACACAATTGACATTGACCAAATCTCTTTTTCCAATTGTAAAAGGCAGCTTTTCTTGTGACAGCTTACATTCTGTGACAATACATTTACAAAGAAGAACATCTGCCTATCTCAGGTTCTGGGGAAGGATTTGATATCTGGATAAAAGCGGGCTGAATTATTCTCAGATAATCAATCAGCAAATGTGTGAAGAACATAATTGGTTACAGTAGACCTCCCTTCCTTACTGAAGAGAATTATCAACCGGCAGATGATCTGAATGTTTTCTACTGTAAGTTTGAGAGATGATCACTGTCACCTACCGCTGCCTTCCCCACCTCAGATACCCCAATAACAGCCAAATCTTCTACACCGATCTTCATTCCTTTGGGCTCCCACCTCTGATGATCTTAGAAAAATGATGTGTGAAGTCTATTTCATAGACAAAAGATTGGAAATGCACCAGACCCAGACAGGATGCCTTCCTGCTTGAAAACCTGTGCTGAATAACTGGCTCCTATCTTTAATAAATCACTGGAGATGTGTTATGAGTCTTTTCTATTAATTAATGAAATTATTTTAACTATTTATTGGATACTGTTTTACCACTCCCCTTTTAAAAATCAGGCCTATTTAATCATTTTATGTATTTTTAAGGTTATATTGTTCTTTGTTTTTATTTGCCTGTAAGCTGCCCTGAGTCCTTCGGGAGAAGGGCGGGGTATAAATAAAATTACATTTACATTTACATTTACATTTTTATTTCAAACCTTCTACTATCATCCTGGTTCCTAAGAAACCCTCCATTAGTGAGCTAAATAAATACAGGCCAGTTGCTCTGACATCTTAGTTATGAAGAGGTTAGTGCTGGCCCATCTGAAAACTATCATTAATCCACTGTTAGACCCCTTGCCGTTTGCCTACTACAGATGATACTTTCAACATGGCACTTCACTACATCTTGCAACATCTTTAAACCTCAGGGACCTATGCATGGGTCCTTTTTGTAGACTTCAGCTCAACATTCAGTACCATCATTCCAGAAATTCTTCATCTAAATTGATTAAGCTATTTGTGACTGTCCATACTTGTAGGTAGATTATTAGGCTGTGTGCTCTTTCCATTGCTATTCCCTCTATATAATCAATGACTACATCTCTAGTGTTCTTACTGTTAGTTTGCAGATAATACATCAGATAATACATTAGAGATGGTGATGAGTCTGCATATAGATGGAAGTTTTCAGCTGCACCAAGGGTTGAGCCCTTGGTGCAGCTGAAACAACCTGGATTCGAACCTGCTTGAAACTGTATAGATGATAATGGAGTTTAGGAGGAGTCCTTCTATTCTACCCTCTTACTATATTTGATAGTACACTCTCAGCAGTAGAATCCTTCATTTTTTGAGGTTTTATAATTTCCCAGCATTTGAAATGAACACCTAACATTAGAACTATCATTAAAAAACACAACAGATAATATTCTTCCTGCATCAATGTAACATGTTTAGACTGCCTCAGGAACTGTAGATACAGTTTTACAAGGTAATTGTTGAGTCTATCATTTGCATTTCTATAACTGTCTTGTTTGGTACATCCACCAAACAAGACAAGTACTGATTCCAACAAATAGTTAGGACTGCAGAAAGAACAAAGACAACCAGCCTTCCTTCCTTAGAAAACCTGTATATTGCAAGGGTCAGAAGGAGGACTGAAAAAAGAAGGAGGACTGAAAAAAATATCTATAGACACCTGACATTCTAGACTTAAACTGTTTTAACGCATCCCCTTGGGATGCTGATATAGGGCATTATATGCCAAGACAACTAGACACAGGGACAGTTTCTTCCTTCGTGTCATCACTTTGCTGAACTCTGTTCTATTCTGTTCTGTTCCATTCCATTTCATTCTCAGTGGAATGATATTATCATGCTTGTCTAAAACATTTGTACCTTATCAAATAGTTGTCTCCAGAATAGCAATGTAAAATTATTTTTTCATCTCAAGCACCTTTCCTAATTTCAGCAGTAGGCATTACAGTATCTTAAATTAAATATCATCCATTTGCTGCCTTTTCATGAAATTCTAATCTTCTGCATGAAAATCAACTTCTGTCACATGATTATACCAGTTTTGCAAATGAAAATTGAATGGGTATGTATGTCCGTTCTCTTTTTTGGTGACTGAGTATGCTTCAAGAAATCTGTCATAATTAACCAGATTCCAACTGAATGATATGTTCTAATGAGCCAGAGCACCAATGTGGTAAAAAAAGATATTATGCTGGAATATGCAGTAACTCTGCTAGTGGATTACAATAGTAGGTTTATTTCACTTTGGATAATATTTAGATATGTAAATCACTCACCACAGGCTCAATTACAGTTGTTTTGTGCTTTTGTGTCCATGTGTGTAGCCTAGAATGCATTATTTGTTTTGTCCATTTAGAAATCTCTTTAGTTGTTGACTTGGAGTTCCTTTGTTGCAATATTTATAAGCTTCTTTGCATGTGTTTTTAAAGAAAAGTGAATTAGTCAAATAATGAAGTTAAAATTACAATCTGTAACGATTCTTTTTTTTAAAAAGTGCTATTTTTCAGGAGCACTTTGCAAACCACATTCTTTTAGCAAAAAAGCATTCATTTTATTGCTTGTAGAGATAAAAGCCTAATTAAATGTTACACAGCCTTTGTGTAAATCAAAAGCACCACTAATCATGACTGCCATACTGCTTACAAAGTTATAATATGAACAAAGTCTAAAGAATGAGAACAAGCATAGGAAAGGAAAGTATGCTGGAATTTCAGAGCTGGTATCTTTTCAGCTAAGATCAGGGGGCATGAAACATGTGTAATTCACAAGATTGATCAAGCATTATTGTAAGAGGGATAAACGTTAGAAAAAAATGTGGGAAATTACAGTTGTTGACAATGTGGACCACTCAAGTATCAAACAAAGACATTGAGCCACTAAGTTTGGAATACTGGTGATTGAAGCAATGCTTTTGTATAGGAAAAAAGTTATAATGCTTAGAACATTTTAATTTAGGTAAAATGAGTAAAATGTAGAAAAAATGTTATAGATAAGGTAACATTTTAGAGATTAAAAGTCACATAAATACTGGGAAGGGTGTTATACCTGAATATCAGAAGAAATGATACAAAGTAGAAATACTAGAGTATTCTATTTTATTGTAGAATTTCAAATTGAATATTTTATTTGGCCAAGTTTGATTAAACATAACAAGGAATTAATCTCCAGCACAGAAACACACAGTGTACATGCAAAGCAACAACATCATCACCATCATGCAGCAAAATATAAAATTTACTGGAGACACCAAAATGACAAAGTTCTTGAAAATGAGCAAATCATGATCCTGTGGAACTTTGAGGTCCAAATAGATAGACGGTGGCCCACAACATGCCTAACATCACTATTGTGGAAAAGAAAAAAGTCTGGTTCATTAATATTGCAATACTCGATAATACATAAATTGAAGAAAAACAGTTAGAAAAAATAACAAAATATTGTGATTTGCAAATTGAAGTTGAGTGACAATGGAAGACTAAATCAATGGTTGCAACAATAGTGATAAGAGTCATTGGAACAATTGTAATTGTGTTTCAATTACAATTTTTATTTAAACTTTTTCATGGCATGGTGTTATTAAAATAGAGGAAATAGTCAACTTCATTAGCTTGTCTATATATGCTTTGCCCTTCAGAATGAACTCTACAGAAATTGAAAGAAATGCTTCACATAGCAGATACATTTTAATTTTTCACACCATGAAGATCTCAAAACAGCCCAAATCTTGTGCTTCAGACAGATGATTCTAGGCTGGACTGACAAACAAAGAAGTAGGAGGTCACATCAAGGTGAACTTAAAAAAAAAACCATCCAGGAGAAGCTCAGAATGTGTTGAAATTAGAATACAGAAAATTGTTTATTTACATAAACACACATATCCTGTAAATAAATACTGTACATTAAAAGTAGAACTGTGAAGGAATGTAAATAATTACTGTCTCTCAACCCAGAAGAGATCACTTTTTTTAAAGACAAAATTAAACGGAGAGAAGGGCTGTCTGCCAAATATTGTGAAATTAAGCATCTGGGATAGAAGGGATGGAAATGGGATATATATTTATATTTGCATACCTCATTCAAACATTACATGGCAGATTCAGATGCCATACTGAAGGATGGGAGAATATCTTTAACATGAAATGTAACTAACATTGACAATGGAAGAGTTTTACAACTTGTTTTACTAATATTCAGTGTCAGACTTCTCTCACAGTTTAATTGTACCATAACAAATGCCTGAAATCCAGCTTTCTCTCTTCTTGTTAATGGAAGTTTCATAGAGTCAGATCAGAGGTTAGATTTGCTATGCAAATTATCTGCAGCAGAGATGGATACCTTATGTTATTATTCTGGCCTCCAAAAGCTACAGGCCAGTGACATGATGGTTTTACTGGAGAATGTGGTTTTGAAATATTCAGTTAGCTTCCCCTATTTTTGGAAGATGTGTGTTTGTTTTAATGCCAAAAAATAAATGAGTTAAACCTTGCAGAGTTTTAACACATCTATTTTGCCTATTTTCCTCTTCAGAAAAGCAGAAAATTAAACTGCCAAAAAACAGCAATTTGTACTGAAAATTGGCTTTTTAATTTTAGAGTTCTTGGTATCACATGCAGCTAGTGGAGAACATGGTCATGCTTGCAGTTCAGCTATATTGTCATGCTTATGTAATGAATGGGATACTTTCTTATTCCAAGTACTTAAAACACAAAAGAGTTAATCTGTTCCTGACCTGTCAGTCAAGACAGGGGGCAGAACCATCATCAACAAAAGAAACCAAGTCATAAAGAATCCAGAGATTCCATCTGGATATAGCTTTAAAAATATCTTAGGAAAGTTCAATTTTGCCTTTGTTATGTCAGAGGCACAGGGCATCTTTTCTCATACTGAGTCTAGTGAGGTGTAAGATAAGTGCCTCAATTGGAAGTGAAGAAAAAAATTGGCTAACTAGAGAAATATAAAGTTAGATTAGAATTATTCTTTCCTGACTTGTATTGTGGATTGATAAGAGCTACCCTGTATCTTTAGCTCCCCTTTGTTATTCAGATAATATATGTGTATGTGCTTTTATCTGGAAGAATTGCTACTAGTTAAACATTGTAGGATTCATCATATGTTTTCTTCCCTTCCTCCATTTGTTTTCAATTCTCAATTAACTCCTTAACCTTAATCTGCATAATAAACAACTTATATCTTCTTCTGAAATCAGCAGTCTCCCTCTTTTGACAGGGAATTTTAATCTGCCATACACTCTGCTTGCTAGCTGTAGATAAAAATGCAAACACACGTTTTATTACAGAATATTATTTGGTCATCTTGAAAAGGTCTCATTGATAAGAACCACTGTCACTGCACAGTAGAAAACCTCATTAAGTTCATTAATGTATTTAGCATTTTTTTTGGCAACCATATTTTTTCAAGATCTTGTGAAATGTAACTTCTTGAAGACTTGAATAATCTAACTCTTCAGATTACAGACTAAATTACATTGCTTGATGACCAACAATATGATTTCAGGGACTTTGTAAAATAAATAATAGAAAGTTGGAGCTAAAAGGGACTTTGGGGATCATCCAAACCATTCTTATTCAGTGTAGAAATCTATTGTTGAATATTTATAGCTATTTTTTAAAATAAAAATCTTCTTCAATCATATCTAATTCTTGGAGACTGCTGGACAAGTCCCTTGCAGTTGGCAAGGTTTCCATGGCTGAGAGAGATTGACTGGTCCAAGGTCACCCAACTAGTTGTGCACCTAAAGCAGGACTAGAACTCACAGTCTCCCAGTTTCTAGTCTGATGCTTAATCACCTCACAAACTGTCTCTCCTAGGTAAGGTAATTGTTTTCATATCGGTAATTGGGATTAGACATTTGGAATCATACCCTTTTTCATGCGACTTACATTAAAAAGCTGTGGAACATTTTTGCTTGGTAACATGTCCCTACAATCTTCTTTTCTGCCTATTAATATGCCTACTACTTCCATAAATTGCTAATTAGTGTATCCATCTAGGTATATTATTATCTTGATCTGCAGTTTTTCAAATTGTTTCTAAATTGCAATGTCCAGAAGTGGGGTCAATGTGCTGCAGGGTGTGAGTTTGGCCAATGAGGCATGGAATGCAAAAATGATTTTATTATACTTCTGTTGATAGAACACAGGTCTCCTCATCCTCACCGTCATCAGCATCTTCCTTCTCCTTCTCCTCTTCCTCCTCCCTCCTGTTCCCCCCACCACATATTGACTTGTGATTCATCGAGACATTCTTATAGTAATATAATTTTTGCATGTACTGACACCCAGTATAGTTCCACACTCTCACCAATTCACAATGCCTTTGATTTTTGCTGGCCCAGTTTTAGACATTATATTTGCTGGCCCAGTTTTGGACACCATATTATATGATGGCTTTGACCATTTTCAGCTTGTAAGATTCTCCTAAATCTGAAAGTTATTCTTGAAGGCATTTTTCATGTTTGTTGGTTAACTGTTAAAGTCATCCATCCAATGGTAGCATAGTCCAATTCATATTTTGCTATCTTCTTTGTTAGAATCTCATTGGAAACTCTGCTGATTTTTTTTTCCTGAAGTCAAACATATACTGGATGTATCATTGCTATCAGACAGTCTGTCACTCTCTGGTCCATTGGATCTCCTCAGGAGAGCAAATCATTATATAATTACTTGCTTGAAACAAGCAACAACAACAGGCAGTTTTTCATGGATTTTATGACATGCTAATTTCCCATCTGTCCTAGATAAAACAGACTGTGATTTAGTTCATTCACCATCTCCTAATAAGCAATACATATGAACAGAATGCCTCGTCATGTTTTCAAAAGCTTAGGTGTATTCCAAATTATTTAAGCAGCTTCCAAAGGATATATTTTATTTTTCATTTCATATTCTTCTCCAATCTCAGGTTATCATTGACTGCTGGTTAGCAAAGATCAACAGGAATCTTTATGACAATACCAGGCATGCCAAATGTTGTAGACCTAAAGGCTTGTGCGATTTATAAAATTTATGAAATCTGAATGCATGAAGTGAAAACAGATGGCTGATACTTTTGCCATTTACATTAGATCATAAGATATAGAAACCTGCTATCCTGCTATGTGTAAGCAGAACAAGTCATATGGAACAGAGGCTCCAGCCATGACTTTTCATTTAATTTTATTTATATAGACTTTTTTAAATCTTCTAGCTTACATTTTTCAGAGCCCAGATATTACATCTGAAAGATGAAGTAGCTCATATAAGACTAGGATTCAGGATGTATTGCATTCTCTCCTTACTTTTCGTGGGTTTTTTTTATCTGAAAACCATATAGCTTCTTAATTTGTCCTCAATCTTCTTCTGACCACAAATACTAAAGGCCCTTGTATGACTTTTATTAAATAGAAATAATTTGTCTCATCAAAGACTGAGCTTAATTCAATAAAGTTCCTAAACGGAAATACTTGGGAAAGTAGACTAAACAGATTTTCTTTTTTGGGTGGCCTGAGAATATAAATCCCCTAGCATTCAAGGTAATGATGAACTCATTTCATTAGCCAGACACACACACACACGCACACACATGCACACGCACACACAAAGTATATATATGATTTTCAGTTTTTCTTCTTATTTCTTTCAAAATGAACTTAATATTAGGAATAACATATAAAGTGAGTCAGGATTCAATATGTCTTCGATGAGATGGCTCTCTAAAAGCTGAAGAGAGTGAGATCAAGTCTTGTGTGAGTGGAGAAGTAAACAAAATACCAAGTTTGAAATTAGCAAGGTCAGACTAGGATCCACACAGCAAAAACGTTACACAAACATTGCCCAATGGATCCCTATGAGAGATGCAGCTCCTTGAAGTGTTAGCGAAGGTTCCATT
>JANHFO010006012.1:50974-62522 GCA_032468095.1 Pareas carinatus | reverse complement strand
GTGCCGCCACAGAGAAGGCTCTCCCCCTGGGGGTCGCCAGCCGGCATTGTTTGACTGGCGGCACCCTGAGGAGGCCGACTCTGTGGGAGCGTACAGGTTGGCGGGAGGTATCAATGGGTCGAATGCGGTCCTGCAAGTAGCTAGGCCCTATGCCATGGAGCACTTTAAAGGCGGTCACTAACACCTTGAAATGCATCCAGGAGACCACCGGCAGCCAGTGCAGCTCGTGCAGGAGTTATGTAGGTACGCCCACTCACTCCAAAAATCCCCTCGTTCAATGAAGCCCCCACAATAGCCTGGAGCCAGCCTTGTGTCACCTCCCGGGAGGCCAGCACCAACCAGGAAGGGCACGGGTCCAGTAAACGTGGTCAAGTTCAGCCGTCCCAGGATCCTGTCCAGGGCCCCGGGAGTCACAGCATCAAACTCAGCCCAGATGACACTCTCAAGACTTGCCTCCGTCATCCCGTCTGCACTATTCCAATCTGAGTCCAAGCCACCCCGAATCCTATCGATCTTGTCCCGCAAATAGCAGCTGAAATCCTCCGTACGACCCCCAAGTGGGTCATATCGACTCTCCATTTGCAGGAGAGAATGGGTGACTCGAAACAGGGCGGCGAAATGGCTATCTGCAGAAGCGATAAGGGCAGAAAAATAGCTGTTCTTAGCTGCCCTGATCGTGCCCAGGTGGGACCTGGTATGTGCCCCAACCCGGGCGCGATCGGATTGGGAGCGGCTTGTCCTCCAGATGCTCTCTAGACCTCTTCTCCGGCGTTTCATCACCCTTAGCTCCTCGGTATACCAAGGGACATGGGTGACTCGACGCCGGGTCAGAGGCCGCAAAGGCACAACCCGGTCCAGGGACCCACTGGCCTCCCTATGCCAGGATGCTGTGAGACCCCCGGCCAAGCTGTGGAACAGGGTCTCCGAGAAAGGCCCAAGCTCCATCAGGAACCTATCCAGGTCCATCAAGCGCCTGGGGCGGAACCATACTGTTTGTTCCGCCTCTCTGCGGCAAGGCATGGCGGAGAGGAAATCGAGCCTAAGGAAATGATGATCCGACCATGACTGGGGCTCGATGACTAATTCCCCTAACTTCAGATCATTTAACCACTGTCCAGAAGCAAAAATTAAGTCTAGCGTGTGTCCTCCTGTGTGAGTGGGGGCCTGAACTAGTTGGGTCAAGTCCATGGCCGTCATGGAGGCCATGAACTCCCGAGCAACTCCTGAAGCCTCCCCCGTCGATGGCAGTTTGAAGTCTGTTGGGGAGTGAATTAAAATCCAGAAGCCCCTTTTGAGGTTGACCGATGAATTATAGCACTTGTCTTTGCTCAGCATACTCATAGAATGAAACCGAGAGCATAGTTCTAATCAAAACACTTTTATTTAAAATAAAATAAAATATAAAAAACTCTAATCTGAGTAATAGGCTACATTTTGGCAGATAGTTCACTCCTGCGTGCTATCTGGCAGGAGTTCAAAGAGAAAGAAGGATGTGGGTCTTGCGCAGAAGTATCTTAGGTCACAAGGTCCCTTATCAAATATTGTCATGAATACATTGCTGACGTAAGCAGCAGCAATTAGAAATATAGGAAAGTATAGAGCTATACTGTAGAAATACATAGAACAGATGTACAGGTCATCTGGCAACTATAGAACACTGTGACCCCAAACTGGTAGCTAATGCAGCTCCTTCAGTACTGATCTTGTGTGACATTAAGATTTCCTCATTAGAACATGACTACCAGTATTTTGAAACAGCTGAATATTCCAGACGGTTTTCAAGGCAGTCTCCTGTGTAGTACATATTCCAAAATTAATTAAGATGTTGAGTCCTTCAATGGAGGAATCCTGGAATTGAGTCTTTCAATGGAGTAAACCTGGAATTGGAGATCTGTACCTCAAAAAACAATTCAAAACAAAACAATAGAAATAGAATAGAAAACCAAGGATTGAAATTCAGGAAATTTAGGAAATATAAAAATGATGGAGAGAGATACATACATGTTGAGAAAGGTGAGGAATGGAAGATAATTATTCTAAAGGTAATGGCTTGGAGAAAAAGAAAAAGGAAATGAAAACTTTAGAAAGACCATTAAGTTTCAAGAGAAAGGCTATTTGTAAGTAAATAAGGGAAAGAACCACTTTTCTCCCTGCAGCTCTTTGTCTACTATGGTTTCTAGTTCCTGTAGCTAAAAAGGGAAGAGAAGCAACTGAAGGATACAATAGAATTGGAGATAGATTGGCAGCAGCATGGTCAGTGTGTAGAGAGAGAAATTGGGAAATTTCACCTGCTAAAAAATTATCTGATGTATCCACTGGTTGAATAGCTGAAAGTAGAGATTTGTGACCTAGCCCAGAAAGAGGGATCAAGCAGTCAGAAAAAGAGTGACATTAATTTTTCAATAGAAAGCTGTTACACCAAGCATGTCTCAAGGGAGAAGGAAAATTGTTTAAGTAGGTACTGTGTTTTTCAAATATACTTCATCATAAAGGTAAGTCTCTAAGTTTCTAAGAGAGACAGAGGTTGAACTACTAGTTCTGAGTAAAGAAGTCTACCTTTAGTGATACAATCTGAGTGCTGGCTATTCTTGAACCTACTTGGTGGTGTTTATCTATATAGTTATTCTTTTTTAAAAAAGCTTTTTTTTACTGTTCCTAACAAAAGGTCATGTATTTTCTTACTGGATCTCTGGAAGACTAGAAAGTTATTCCACAGAACTCCCAGTGAACTTCCTTCCAGTGAAAGATTTGGCAATATATAATGTATTATAATGATTAGGGTATCAGCTGGATGGATTCTGTCTGGGAGATCCCATGAAGAATTAACTGGTGGAACTCAGAAATAGTTCCATGGCATAAGGTCAGTAATGATGAACCATTTCATCTATTATGTTATTGACTGTCCCCAGATACTTGCATGTAAAAGAGATGACAGAGCAATGCTGATTTTCATTTTAATGCAAATATACATAACTTGAAATTTTCAGCCATTGTATGAGATGAAACTTAGGCATCTATTTACTGTGCACTTCACTAATTTGTTAACTAGTTAAAATAAGTTTAATGAATGAGAACTATGATATATTTAGTGAAAATAGTCTTGATGAAAATATTTATAATGCTGAAAATATTTTATTAGCGGTTGCTTGGTAGAATGTATGTTATGCAAACTATACATAAATGTACATGCTAACTTCACAAAAAGGTGTAGAAAGCAATGAACTGAATTTAAAACGGAATAAATTAGAGATAAAAACTTAGCACAAAAAAGAAAATGACTTTGTTTAGCATATCTATGAAATATCTCAATGATTAGAATGCATGGTTATCTGTGCTTGCAAAGTAGATGAGATTGCCTTTGAGCAACAACCAGAAGCTAGAACTGGTTTGGAATATGGTGACAAGAAAAACAGGGATATACCTTGCTTAATTCAGAGTACATCTTTACTTCATGGGCTACACTGATTCCTAATAGATTGAACTGTTTGATTGATCTTTCCCAGATGACTGATGGATTCTGAATCCGTTAGGATTGCAGAGACAGCTTGGAATCATTCCTGAGGCTCTGGTGCATGATTCAGCTGAAGCCTTAGCTGCAGCCTGGAATGAACATTGATGAGACTGTGGATTGCACTGTGCCTGCATAGACTTTCTGTGATCATGGATTCCATAGGACCTCCTGTCTCACTCTGAATCTCTGGGGATGAAGCAACATAAGAAATGCCTACAGTAGAAAGTAGAAAAATGATGAGGCTGACAAGGTACAGGTAAGACTTTTCATTGGGGCTTACTTAGAGGAGGTAGGAATGGTGAGGCATGCTTATTTCTGGACTCTTATTGTATCCACACAGAATTGGTGACTAGGACTCTCCTGGATAAGGGAGGGAGGACAAATGAACCCATACAAAGGCAGCTATTGTATAAATCTATTTGATTTGTTTTTGAGCTTGTCATCCTTGGTCTCTATGATTTTTTATAATAGTTTAGGGAAGGTTGTTGAAAGTGGCGTGAATTCCCAGCTCCAGAGAGTCCTGAATGAAAAGGATTATCTGGACCCTTTTTAGGTAGACTTTAGTACTAAGACCACACTGGTTGCACTTGTGGATAATATTTGAGGATCTTGGGATCTTGGGATGTGGGTGTGAGTGTATCCATTCTGGCCCTTCTGGATCTCTCAATGGTTTTCAGTACCATTGGCCATGGTATCTTGCTTGTCTGCCTTCCAGGACTAGGAGTTTCTCTGATGCCAGTCAGTGTTGCTGGGAAACCAGAGGTTCAGCCCTGGCCTCTGTTATATGGAATATCCCAGGGCTTTGGCCATTCTCGTCTCATAGTTAACATCTGTATGAAGCCCACGAGAGAGGTCATTTGGCAACAAGGGATTCATAAGTATACTGATAATACTCAATTAAATATCTCTACTCCATGAAAGACAATTGATGCTGTTCATTTGCAGGCTCAGTATCGGGTGTTAAGAGCCTGAATGGAGTGAAAATGATTGTTAGTCAACCCTAGCAAGATGAAGTGGTTATGAGTATTTGATATCCTAGGGGTAAAACAGTTGATGTGTGCAACTCAGGGAAGGGTAATTCTCACCCAGATCAACTGCAAAATTTGGGAATTCTACTGAATACCTTCCAGAAAAATTAAATCATAGCTGTGACCAAGGGAGCCCTTATTCAAATGGCCAATTGTGTCCTTTCCTAGATCTGAGGCTTTTGTTTACAGTCACTCATGCCTTAGTCAACTCTTACTTGGATCGATACAGCATGCTTTATATGGTCTGCCTTTGAAGACCATTCAGAAGTTGCAACTGATCCAGAGTTCATTGGTACATGTAGTTTTGAATGCCCTATGTTCACCTGAATTCTACTACTGCTGTATGAGCTGCACTGACTCCCCGATAATTTCTGGGTGAAATTCAAGATTCTGGTTATTTCCTTTAAAACCATTTTTGTCATAGAGTTAGGTTATTTGTGAGACTGCTTTTTCCTGAGTATTTTGCCCATCCTACTAGTTTAGTATAGCTATGCTCCAGCTTCTCTCATTTAATGTTGTCACCTGATGGGATTTCAGAGACACACCTTCTTGGAGGCCATCCTAGCATTATGGAATACCTCCAACCTAACATATGAGCAATTCTTACCTTTCTAGCCTTACAGAAGACTGTAAAGACTAGGTTCTTCCCTGGTTGTTGGATTAGAATGGTTGTTTTGCTGAGAGACTGTTTGGTATGATGCCTTGGAACAAAGGTATCTTTTTGTTTTATCTATTTTAATTTATGGTTTTGAGTCACCTAGAATTATAAAATAAAATTGTTAGCATATAAGTTCTGTAAACAAATGAACGAACGAACAAATAAATTAATCAGCAGACTAGCTAGTGGATGCTGGTTGTGCTCTATAAAGGGGGCTGAGATATTTGAGGGGCTGATTCTCTCCAGATTTTTTGATCTCATTAGATCCAGCAGGCAGAAAATATTCTAGGTCCCATAAATTAAGGAATGTCATCTGGCAATACCCAATTCCATATATATGACCTTACGACAAGCAAAGTCAATGGGGAAGGCAAATCCACTTAACAACCATGTTACTAACTTGACAATGGCAGTGGTTTGCTTAATAATTTTGGCAAGAAAGGTTTAAAATGGAACAAAACTCACTTAAACACTGTCTCACTTAGCAAAAAAAAATTGAGGATCAATTGTAGTCAAATGTTGAGAAGTACCTGTAGTCAATAAAACTGAATGTATATAAATCAACAATAAAATGCAATGACTGACTTCTTTAAATATATGAAAGTGACAAAATCAAACAATCATAATTATATCCAACCTTCATCAAACAAAATGTTTACTACATTTGAATAATTAACAAACTACGTGTGTGTGTGTGTGTGTGTATACACATGCACAATAGTATGTGTAGTAAATAATAAACTATAAATAATAATAAAAAACTGAACATCACTTTCTGAGAAAATAAGATGGCAGAAGAAAGAAATCCTTGGGAAAATGATTAGCAAGAATGTATAATAAAACTCATTACATTTATTAGACTATTTTGCCTATGTACATTGGAAACTCAAACTCTTTTTTTAAAAAAAACTTAAAAACCAATACAGAAAATTAGATAAGAAATCTTATTTTTAAAATATAAATACAGCATTCTTTATTCACATTTTTAAAAGAATTTTTACTTTCAACAACAAACCAAAAACATAAAAACAAAACATAAAAATCCATATTTCAATGTTCCAATCAGTATCCGCCAACTGAATAAACCTATTATCTATCATCCATCAGTACTTATCCAATAATGTTTATATAATTTTAAACCTATTCCTTCCATCTTCCATTGAACATTTAATTTCATGTTTTATAAAATTCATTTTTTCCTTTATATAAATGTTCACTTAAGCTATATCCTGATTTACCAGTGCTAGCCTAGATTATTGGTTACTCCACTTTTACAATGTTTATATTAAATTTACTTTTAAGCATCCTAAATATTTCTCTGTTACTTCCATATCGTTTATTTACTCGTTCTTCTTTACCTTAAACAGACTAACCAGTTTTAAACTTCTGTATGTTTTTCATAAATTCATATTTTTACAACATCCTCAATTCTGTTCATTTAATCTCTTGATTCCTTTTAAGCATTACAACACAGTAACAAACTTATTTAAACCTTAAATATCTTCTTCTTTTATAAAACATTGTATAACTCAGCACCCCATATCAAATTTGTCATTTAATTACTTACTATTATCCTTATTTGTCAATAAAATTCTAGCTTTCATGTTCAATTCCTCATTAAAAATGGTTTCAGACATCAAATCCATATAATTTTAATTTAATTTAATAATTTAATTTATATACCGCCCTTTTCCTTACAACGGACTCAGAGCGGTTCACAGCCAACAATAAAACAATGCAATACAAGAATCTATAGACTTAAAATATTGAGAGATCTTAAACATTATATGCATTCTCTTTATATAAAACATCCTGCTATAAATTCCTACACAATCAAAGTTATCATTTTAATCTATAAAATATTTTTGGTTATTTAATTTATCACTTATGTCCTAATTCTCACTAAGGTTCTGTATTTCATATCCAGCTTCTCATTTATGATATTCTTATCTGTCCGAATTTTTTCCATATCTTCCACATCTGGGTTTCTTTTTTCTTCAGTAATGTGTCTGTATCTCCCAATCTCCTTCTCTGCTCCTTTCTTATTTTCCTCTAAGCTATCTCAGATCTTTTTGCTGGGAACTTAGATTTCTTTCAAACTGGTTTGTACATTCCTTCTCTTTGCTTGCTTCTTTGTTCAGTTGCACTTATCAATCTGCTCCTTGGGGTGGTTAATGCTCTCCTTTTTAAGTCCTTTCGCCTTTACTTGATCATTCTTTGAACTTTTGAGTGAAAGTTCAGTTGTTTATTCTGAAGTATAATCACAACAACCTCCTGTTTTTCTTCTGTACTTTCCAATTTGTCAATGTAGTTATCACCCATGCTGCAATCATCCAACTTTTCTTTAATTCTTCTATTTTCTTTTGGCTTTAGTATGCATCTGTTCTCCAGCTTTTGTAAAATTTCTTTAAAATTAGCTTCTTGTGACTTCATAAGTGTCATTAACATCTTCTGTATACGTTTTGCCATTTGTGTTGTCATTGTCATTTTTTGTAACAGTCTTTCTTAATACTTCCCTAATTTTACAGCAGGTTTTGAAGTTTCATTTCTCTCTAAGTAAACAATTCACAGCTGCATTCTCAAGGTCAGGCTCAACTTTCACTTCATCACGGGGTTTAATTTCTATAAAAAGTATCCACCAACACTTTAGGAATTTCCCCCAGTCTTAAGATATGGAAATAATAACTTTTAAGATTCAATATAAGTAAAAAGTTATTTTCACTTTTCTAGGCTTTTGATTTCAGTCCCATATTTTCTTTTCTTCTTTTTTTATAAGTAACCCCTTTCAATCACCATTTTTCTCTTTCTTTTGGGCATTAGATCTTTTTAATGCCTTTAAACTTTAAAAGGTCTTTAAACTTGTTTTAATCAGGTAAAATTATCTTTTTTGAGTAGGATTTTAGTAACTCATACAGGTGGCTAGATGCTGATTTTAAGCTTGTTTTGGCGGCTTGATTTCAACCTGTTCCATTTCTGCTTCACTGCTTATCTGCGACGATCACAGAGCAGCATTGCAGATCTTCTGAGGGGGCCCTTCCAAGACTCAGGGCGGTCACCATCTCCCCTGGGAATGTGGAATATCCCCTTTCTTTTTTGCCTCCCCAGGGCAATTGAAGGGTCAGCTCCTGGATTGGAATCAATCCCATCTGCAAGCTGTCAGACAGTTTGACTCAGGAGCCTCCTGAGTCTGGTGCCTTGCTGCTGCGCCTTTCACCGGAAGTCTTTATTCACATTTTTTTTAAAAAAATTGCAGCTTTGAAGTTTCAGCAAAGGTTGAAGACAACATGTGGTTTTCTGGTGAGATCAAGAATTTTCCTATCACAGCTCCTGTGGCAGCTCCCGAGGCTCCCGAGTCAAACTGCCTGAGAGCAAAATGGTGACCAAATGGTGACCAAATGGTGACCAAACGCAGAAGGTATTAATTATAAAAAGAAACAAGAAAAAAGCTTTGGACCGAAATAAAGTGTCTAGAGGTGAAATGACTTTCTATCCATATTAAAACTTAAATGATATTTCTTCCATAACACAAGATTGTAAAATCTGGAAATACTTTAAAAAGAAGAACCTGGTGATGAAGTGAAAGTAGAAAGTGAGTGCCTGATCTTGACCTTGGATTGCAGCTATGTTGTTGATTTCAGTGAGAAAAAATAATATTTAGACTTACAAAGAAATGAAACTCCAGGACTTGTTGCTAAGAAAAATATAAAGTGGAGAGTTACAAAAAATAAAAATGACAACACAAATATTAAAACGAATGAACAAAATGATAATGACATTTATTGATGGATTTATGGATTTACAGAAAGCTAATTTTAATAAAATATTGCTAAAATAGATGAAATGTGTACACAAAAGCCAAAGGAAAAATCCAAGTAAAGAAAAGACAGATGACTACAGTATGGACAACAACTACACTGATAAACTGGAAGTAACAGAAAGAAAACAAGGAGTTGCTGGAAATATGGTTTTACTTAAGAAAGAGAAATTAAACTACAAATTAAATGTCAAAAGGAGGTTCAAAGTAAGGTTTACAGTTCTTAAAAAGAGAGCATCAACCACCCCCATGAACATCATAAGAAGCAAGCAAGAAAAACAAATCTACAAAACAACTTTAAAGAAATGTAAGATATCAAACGAGAAACCTAAAGTATTCTGGAAAAAAATGAGAAGAGAGAGATGGAATAATTCCCAAGATGCAGACAAAAGACAGGCACAGATGTGGAGATTATGGTAAAAATTTGGACAGATAAGAATATCGTAAAATGAAGAACTGAATATGAAACTTAAAGTTTTGTTTTATTGATTAAATATATGAATTAAAATGTTATATAAACCTGATTTTTTAAAAAGTTCTTTGATATTAAGTAGTGACTTATAATAAATGTTGGATAAAAGGAGAAAATAATTAATGTTTTAAATAATAAAATGGATAAAGTTATATGGAGTAAAATGCTAAAATTGATATATGATAAGTTTGTTATGTATAGACAAGATAAATAGGATGAATTATAAGTTTTAAAATTTATACAGTAAGCTATACAGTTTTAAACAGTAGGCTGTTTAAGAAATTGGTTCAAAATGCAGCCGCACGGGGAATCATAGGAGTCAGGGGTCATGCCCATGTAAACCCCCTCTTGCGTGAGCTGTACTGGCTGCCTGTGGCCTTCCGGGTATGTTTCAAGGTGCTGGTTACCATCTTCAAAGCGCTCCATGGCCTAGGACCGAGGTATCTGCAGGAACACCTGTTACCAACCAATATCTCCCACCGACCAGTCCGCTCCCACAGAGAGGGCCTCATCGGGGTGCCGTCAGCTGGACAGTGCCGGCTGGCGACTTCCAGGGTCAGAGCCTTCTCTGTGGCAGCCCCAACCCTGTGGAACGAACTCCCCCCGCAGACACGCACCATCTCTTTCGACGCGCCCTCAAGACTCATCTCTTTATCCAGGCCGGGCTATCCTGATTTCCCACATGTCTCCTTGGGGTGGGCTTTTAAAATTGTTTTTAATTGGGTTTTAGCTATTTTAAATTGGATTTTAACTTCTCAGCCATTGATTAATTATTTTAATTGGTTTTAAAGTGTATTTGTTGTATTTGTGTATTTTTAGGCTGTTCACCGCCCTGAGTCCTTCGGCAGTAGGGCATTATATAAATTCAAAAATAAATAAATAAATAAATGTCCTCCCAAAGATGCACGACTGCTTATTTTCCGGTTAGGTCTTATTTCTGGGGAAATACGGTACTCAATGCATCCGTCTGGCTGACGATCTTAACAGGGGGTTATTTTTTGGGGTAGGGCTTCTATGCCGAGCATCCTGAAAATCACACTAGGGCTTATTTTCCTGGTAGGAAATGAAACCGCCCTGGAACCGCATCGTGAAGCACACTGTTATTGTCAAAGCACTGCGACGCAAGTTTTGGAACACACCGTCTTCCGGTGTGGTGTTGGTTCACGAGAATGCCGCACACCTCTCGACGCACCCGAGAACCTTTGGAGCCGTTCCAATGTTGGGATGTTTTTTATCACCCCCCGTATAGTCCAGATATGGCGCCTGGCTTCCTTCCCAGGAGGGAGATCTCTTTGCAGAAGGAATTTCAGACCTTGTAAGATGTTATGACGAGGGCCTCCATGGGAATGGTGACGGTGTCGAAAAGTCATGTCACGTTGTCGTTTTCTAATGGGTATAATAAAAGTTCTGTATCTGCGAGGGTCTGTCATGGATAACCAAACGGAGTCCCCCCCCCCGTTCCCTCCCCCGAATTGCTCTCGTATCTACTAGCATTTGCATGCTTTCAAACTGCTGCAGTGGGAGGGGCCGAGTAGAGGATGGGAGCTCACGCCGTCGCATGCAACTTGGGTCTCGAACCTGGGCTCTTGGCTTTCCAGATGACAAGCCCAGAGTCTTAACCGCTGAGCCACCGTGCCAACTCTTATCTGGGGGAGGTGTCCCCCCGCAAAAAAAAACAAGTCAAGAAGGTGACTATAAATCAGTGAAAGCCCCTGGCCCATTTGAAGTGCTTTTGGGGCACTTGGAAAGTGCTTCGGAATCTCTTCTGCCAATCCCCGGTTATCTTTTGTCATTGCCAGTTGACCCAGTCTCTTCACCAGATGTGTATTTTCCAGGCTTTCTTTAATTAAGAAATAGAGCCAAATAGATAGATATTGGTTTTCTACTTTTATTAACAGCATTTTTTTTCCCATTTCTGGATCACAATGTCATTTTATCATTGTACAAATCGCAGGTCATGTTCTCAAGAAAAATAACTAACCAACATAAAGATTATCTATCTATCTATCTATCTATCTATCTATCTATCTATCTATCTATCTATCTATCTATCTATCTATCTATC
>JANHFO010006012.1:19567-33696 GCA_032468095.1 Pareas carinatus | reverse complement strand
CCAACACCTTGAATTGAGTCCGGAGACCAATAGGGAGCCAGTGCAGCTCGCGGAGAATTGGTGTGATGTGGGTGTACTTAGGTAAACCCATAATCGCTTGCAAAGCTACATTCTGGACTAACTGTAGTCTCCGAATAACTTTCAGGGGTAGCCCCATGTAGAGCGCATTGCAGTAGTCTAATTGTGAGGTGATAAGGCCGTGAGTGACTGTGCGAAGTGCTGGTCGATCTAAATAGGGTTGCAATTTGTGCACTAGGTGAAACTGTGCAAAAGTCCCCCTAGTCACAGCAGTCAGATGGTGGTCTAATTTAAGCTGTGAGTCAAGTAGGACACCCAGATTACGAACTCATTCTGAGGGAGACAATTTCTCTCCCCCTAGAACTAAGAATGGATAGTTATTATGGTTCTTAGGAGACAATATCCACAGCCACTCGGTCTTATCTGGGTTATGTCTGAGTCTGTTGACTCCCATCCAGACCCTGAAAGCCTCCAGACATCAGCACATCACGTCCACCTCTTCATTGAATTGATGCGGAGTGGAGATATAAAGCTGTGTATCATCAGCATATTGCTGATATCTCACTCTGAATCGTTGGATGATCTCACCCAGTGGCTTCATGTAGATGTTGAAGAGGAGGGGAGAGAGGACCAAACCCTGAGATACCCTGCAAATGAGGGATCTAGGGGTCGATCTCTGTCCTTCCATCAACATCGAGAACGATCAGAGAGGATGAGAACCATTGCAGAATGGTGACCCCAATTCCTAGCTCTCTTAATCGTTTTAGAAGAATACTATGGTCAATGGTATCGAAGGCCGCTGAGAGGTCAAGTAGCACCAAGATGGAAGAGTGACCCTCAACTCGGGCTCACCAGAGATCATCCATCAATGTGACCAGAGTGGTTTCTGTGCTGCAGCCAGGCCTGAAACCAGACTGAAAAGGGTTTAGGTAATCTGCTTCATCCAATGACCGTAGAAGTTGCATTACCATCACTTTCTCTACAAACTTCCTCAAAAAGGATAGGTTAGAGACTGGATGAAAGTTTTTTAGTTCTGCTGGATCCAGGGATGGCTTCTTGAGGAGGGGCCTTACAACCACTTCCTTTAAAGATTGCGGGAAGGACCCCTCACTCAGGGTCGCGTTGATTAATGCCTGGATCCAGCCTCATAAAATCTCCCTACTAGCTGAAATCAGCTTGGAGGGGCACGGATTCAGTAAGCAAGTGCAGGTACTCATCGCTCCTACAGCCTTGTCCACTTCCTCAAACTCTTCCCACACAATAGGACTAAGATCTGCCCCTGTCATCTCGGTAGACTCTGCCTAATCAGAGTCCAGGTCCATCCGAATCTGGGTGATTTTATCCAACAGAAACTGTGCAAATTCCTCAGCTCTACCTTGTAAGGGCTCTTCTGCTCCTTCAGCATTAAAGAGGGAGCGAGTTACCTTAAACAAAGCAGCTGAGCGAAATTCTGTGGATGCAATAAGGGCAGAAAAATATGAGCATTTTGCCACCTGTATTGCCACTAAATAAGTCTCAATAAAGGATCTTAACAGTGTTCGGTCAGATTCGGATTTGCTGGATCTCCAGCGTCGCTCTAGGTGTCTCTTCTGGCATTTCATCTCCCTGAGCTCCTCAGTAAAACAAGGAGCTTTCCTGGATCCACTGCCATTGAGAGGTCGTAAAGGTGCAATTCGATCCAAAGCCCTAGATGCAGCATTATGCCAGGCAGCTAGGGTCTCAGCCGAACTGTGGACAAGGGAATCAGGTATCTCCCCAAGTTCCTTCTGAAACACTTCAGCGTCCATTAGGCACCTGGGGCGAAACCATTTGATCGGTTTTGCCTCCAAGCGATGGAGGAGTGGCATCTTAAAGTCAAGTCTTAGCAAGAAATGATCTGACCATGACAAGGGTGAGATCTTTATACCCTGTAATTTCAGATCATATTTCCACTGCTCGGAGAGAAATACTAGGTCGAGTGTGTGACCCCCCTCGTGTGTTGGACCCTCAATTACTTGGGTCAAGTCCATGGTTGACATGGAGGCTATAAACTCCTGAGCAGTCTCTGAGGATTCATCGAGCGATGGAAGTTTGAAGTCCCCAGTACCATCAGCTTAGGGAACTCCACCGTCAGCCCAGCTATTGCCTCCAGCAGCACAGGCAGGTCTGTTGATACGCAGCTGGGAGGCAGGTACGTCACCAACGAGCCCAATTGAACCCTTGAGTCCAACTTCAGGAGGAGAGAATCACACCCAGCAATCTCAGGGGCAGGGATCCTGCGAGGACAAAGGCTCTTCTGGACAATAGCTGCCACTCCTCCACCCCTTCCCTGGAGTCGTGGCTGATGTAATATCTGAAAACCATCTAGGCACATCTCTGAGAGGGGAACCCCCCCTTCTTGGCCAGTCAGGTTTCAATTATACATGCCAGGTCCGTCCTCCTCTCTAGGATACCACATGCTTTGTTGTGTTTTCTGATTCTCCTTCCCCTCAAGTTTGATATATTTGTTTGCACCTTTGATTAATAAGTAAATGAATGAGTAGATAAGGAAGGAGTAGTGATCAGTGTGATTTTGGTAGCTTTACATCATTACCGTTTCTTTCTTAGATAATTTAAAGAATTTTAAGCTTTTAAAATTCATCGTATCAATCAGAATAGAGCTGGACAAGACCTATACCATTTCAGACAAGTCCAGTCTCTTTTTAAATACCTCCAGAGATGAAGCACCCACAACTTCTGAAGGTATACATAAGATATATGATCCTATATCAGTAAAATAACTCCATATTTATTTCTGTATTGCTAAAGCTCATTCCAGAATACAATCGATTGTTAGAGGTGAAAGAAGGCTATCCTTTCTTTTTCCCCTTCTACAGGCAGTTTCCCAGATATGTTCATTTAGCGAATATTCACAAGAACGAATTTATTCAGAAAGGGTACTTAGGTTAGAAATTCAAAACTGTGACCAAAAAGAGGCCTCTGTAGCCATGGGACCTTATCCAATGCTGTTACTCTTGCAAGCCTAGAGCTCTGTAAATTCCCCACCCCCATCCCTACCTTCCTCTGGGCAGCTCCTGGAGCTTTGAGCTGACAAGCAGCAAGTGATTTTTTTTTTTAAAAAAAAAGGTAGCTGCAAGTCAAGAGCTCTGGGAGCCTGCTTGGAGGAAGTTTAGCTCCTGAGCTGGAGGTTGCACCAAAACAGCTGACAGGAGCCCAGCAGCAGTGAGAAAGCCTCTCAGGCAGCGATCAGTTAACAAATCAGAGGAATTAGTAAGTCAGATCTCCATTCATTTACTGATCCATTGGATTCAATCTAACAAATTTGATTTTAAAAATTCCTAAAACTAAGTCTGATATAATTTGACTATTTTTTTTACTTATGGCCCTAATGGTCAGGCTCCATTAGAGTCATGCCTAGATGACTACCTCTGTTTTTTTACTCTGATTGTCTGTTTTTCTTAAGGGCAAACAGTAATGCATGTCTACCAGAAGGACTTGACATTTTGTTTTTAATAAAACAGGTTGTTTTCTTCTTGATTCTTTTTATTATTAGAATAATATTCCCTTTGTTCCCTATATTACCTTTAGTCTTTCACATATGAGAAACAATACTTGAAAGGGTGGTTTTTGCTTTATTTTTTGCATACATAAGGCACAAGCATAATGAGCAAGCAGTTGTGCTGCAATGGACTGCATTAGCAGTATGAGTGTGTCCAGATGATGGAAATTAATAGTCCCATTGTACTCTGCACTACTTAGGCTACATCTGAAGTACCAGTCTCCAATTATAGACATTACATTTTAAAAGGGAAATGGAGAAATAAAAGCGGGTTCAGAGAAAAAACTTCCAAGATGATAAACACTCTGGAAACTCATCCCTGTGAAGAATAGTTAAATGGGGTTGTGTGTGCTTAGCTTCCAAAGGAGAAGATTAAGGAAAAATATGATAGCTGCCTACAAATAACTAAGGGAGGGCTGCCATATAAAAAAGAGGAAAGATAAGTTTTCAGTAGAAATAGAAAACAGAACTAGTCAAAGTGATTGATTTATCTATTTTTAAAAAGAGATTCAGTCTGAATATTTGGAAGAATTTTCTGATGGCAAGATTTGGTAAGTCTTGTCTAGCATAGAGATGGAATCATTTAATGTTTTTAAATAGCCGTTGAATAGCAGTTATAATAGATGGTTTACTGCAGTGTTTCTCAACTTCAGCAACTTTAAGATGTATGGACTTCAGCTCCCAGAATTCTCCAGTCAGCCATGTTGGCTGACGAATTTTGTAAGCCGAAGTCCATTATTCTTAAAGTTGCTGAGGTTAATAAATACTGGTTGAAATATTATTTTTTTTACTAAATAAGAGTTAGAATAGATGCCTTTATCTACCTTAAAACTCATAATTATACAAGCTATATAACCTATTTTATGTTTTTGAAGTCTTGGATTTTTTTTCAGCATTCCATGACTAAGCTGCTGGAAGAAGTGGGAAGGATGTTACAGAACTGTCAGATGAAACATTTCGGGTCTTTTTACAATGGGATGGCTATGAAGATCAGAGATCAGAGCAGGCTGCGAACTCATCTCAGTGTACTTTATTTGGTATGTTTCTATCCCTTTTAGATTGTTTTGCCTTCTCTGTCTTAGAGTAGTCATTTGACTATCTGAATCTTTTCTTTCTGCATGCAAATGTGCTGTCCTTTAATGCTGAACAAGGAACCAATAAAGGCTTCAAAACCCACATTATATGTATTTTTAGACTTTTACTTTCTTCAGCTGACAATAGTAACTCATTTGCATGCATTAGTTAGGAGAAGAGTAATGCTGTACAAACGTTTAGCTTTATTAGTTATTTGAAAAGCATTTTAACAGAGCACATGTTCCCAGGCTCTTTTATTGTCAATTCTACTGCACAATTTTCATTAATTTTATAAAGTCTTTTTTGTCTATTTTTCACATATCTACAATGTTTTGTGTTCCACTTTTCCTGTTTAGTTAATGATATTTTTAACTTTCCTTTTGCTTACTCACTTTTTCCTCTCAGTTTTTCTGTTAGCTCATTTTACTTCTTTTATTTGTAAAAGTTTTATTTTGCAGGTCACAAGCTTACAAAGAGCTTGAGTGGGCTTTTACAGTATGCCTAAAATCTTCTTCGGTTTTCATGAGTTGATCTCAACATATCATTTAGAATGTTTGCTTCAAATATAATGAAAAATTAATGAAAGATGATAGATAATTAATTATTGAGATTTCATACTGAACAGAAAATTCATTTTATGAATAAAGGAAAATATACGTTTTCCAGGATAATGTTGTAAGATCCAATCTGATCAATCACCAGACCAGAGTTTTTTGTCTTCCAAGCTTTCGTACTCATGCTGGAGCCCATATTTAGGAAACTTCTCTCCAACAGAGTGTGTACTGGATAGCATGGTATTTGTGTGTGGTATTTATATGGTGCCTGTTGTGTGTGGCTTTTTAGATCTTGATTGGGCTATTGAGTTATTGGCTGTTGTTTGGCTTGTGCTGCAAAGTGTTTGCCTCCCAAGTAATTGATAAACTTGATAAGTAAATAAACATTCCTGTCGACTGATGAGGGGCCTATTTCCCAAACTTCATTCACTTCCTGGGCCTGCTGTTTTTGTGCCTGCTCGTCCAATAATCTTTGTAGTGTCAAAATTGAATGTATGTCCTTGCTCATTGCAATGTGAGGCAACCAATATTTTTGGCTCTTCTTGTCTTACTGCTTGTTGTGTTGTTATAATTTGGTGGTTAATTTCCTCTCCTTCTGTCCTATGTAATCACAGGGGCAATACATGCAGGACATCTAGTAGATTACATTGGAAATATTTCCCATCTACAAGCGATCTTTACAATGCATAATTTATTCTCCTATGGGAGTTTATGGGTGGCATGTGATGCACACTTACAGATCTCAGAAGCTGCATTCTACTGCTACCAAAATGTTTTTGATGTATGGCAGGGTGTGCCATGTAGTTGGTCTTGTATCTTGTTTCTTTTTTTTTCCCCACCATATTGCACAGACATTTTGTAACATTCATTTCAATTTATATCCCTATTTTAGCTTGTATTTCATGGAACATGAAGTATAGGGCTTCCAGACTGATGATGCATTTTACTCTGTCATCAGGCTCATCTTTGGTCTTTCCAACAAGCCCTTTAGTTAGACCTGAGTAGTAGGTTTAGGGTTAAAGTAAGATTTTATCCTTTTTTGTTCATACATTTAATTATATTTAAAACTTTATTTCAGTTTGCTCTTAATGAAACTCTATCTATTTTTATCCTATTAATATCATACTCAATCCTTATTAGATAGCTTTGATTAAAAAGTTTGCTGATATTTCCAACTTGTATCCACTTTTATTACAGTGGATAGGGATATAGAATTCTGAAGCTGGCAAAATCTATTCAGGCTATCAATCCAAAATCTCTTTCAGTGTGGAAACCCAAAATAAAGTCTCTCTAATATATGTCTCCCTTTTTCTTCTGTAAATCATTGCATATTATTCACTGGCTGCTTGTTGTTGATTCTGACTAGTTTAGGAGAATCAAGATACACACTGCTGGACCATAAAAGTGGTAATCCTTAAATAAAGTGGTAGATGAAAGCAGCCATTGTACAAATAATCTGAGGGCACAAAAGCAAAGAAGGAGTGCTACCCATAATTCTACGCATAAAATACTACCTCATGTTGAGCATGAGTGAACAAGTTTTTGAATTGACTTTTTTTAATACAGCTCTATTAGATAAAGAGCATATTTGACTGAGGACCACTTACAGTAGAGCTGTCATAGATCCATTTTGGCAAGGGACCCATCATTCCCTAATTAGTATATAACTGTGTGGAAAGTGATCTGCTTGGTTGTGGGTCATGCTGTCACTGTGAAAGACTATATAGTCTTTAACGCACAAGATCTTGCTCCTGTTTCCTTTTCCTTTTTTTATTACAGGAATCGATTTGAGATGCTAATCAGAAGAATGCTTAGAAGGCCCTCAAAACTCAGTGGTCTCATTTGGACTGAAACTCAGACCAGCCTTGCTCCTATTGTGAATTGGATTGAAAGAAACAGTGAGTTGGTACATATTCAAAAGAAAACTCATCACTTTCTGATATGATTTATTTTCTTTATTTGTTTCTTTCAGGCATTTTATCTATTGCAGATGACAGGCTATAAACAAAGAAAGACAACCCTTGTATGAGGTCTGATGTTTTCATAGTAATGATAATATTAAGCTGAGGTTTACAGCAATCTAACCCAAAGACTGCAATTCAATGTAAGGCTAATTATCCCTTAGCAATTACTTAGCAATGTTCATATACAAATTTGAAATAAGGAAGAAATATTCTTTAATGAAATTGTGATACATATGTTAATACAGTCAGTAATCACATCACATGCTGAAGGGAATCAACAACTAGCAGATGACCTAAATATGTTTTACTGAAGGTTTGAAAGAAAACCTTCACACAAGAAACCCCAACAAAAGTCAACCCTCCCACTACAAAGTCCATCATTTTAAGTGAATGTCTTCCGGTAATCACAGAAAAGACATATTTTGTAGAGAAAAGCCTGGGAAAGAACCAGGACCAGACAGGGTAACTCCTGCCTGCATAAAACCATGTGCTGATCAATTAGCCTCAATCTTCACATCTTTAATAAATCACTAGAAATGTGCTATGCTCCTTCTTGCTTCAAACAATCTATTAACAACCCAGTGGCAAAGAAATACATCATCAAAGAGCTGAATGACTATAGACCAGTCACATTGACATCTATAATTATGAAAATTTTTGAAAAACTAGTGATGGTTTACTTGAAAACCATCACAGACCAACTACTAGACCCCTTGCAATTTGCCTATCAAGCAAACAGATTGGCAGATGATGCTGTTAATATGACTTTACACTGCATACTTCAATATCTTGATTTCCCAAGGACATATGCAAGAGTCCTTTTTGTGGACTTCAGTTCTACATTCAATATCATAATTCCAGATATTCTTCTAATCAAACTGAGTCAGCTAGCCATGCCTGACCACACCTGCAAATGGATTATAAGCTTCCTAAAAGCTTATAGTTAGACAAAATAACATCAGATACCTGTACAATCAGCATGGGAGCTCCTCAGCACTGTGTGCTCTCTCCACTTCTTTTCTCCCTATATACCAATGACTGCATCTCAAAAGATCTCTCTGTGAAAATACTAAAAATTGCAGATGATACACCAGTGAAATTGAACAACTAGCCTTGTGGTGCGATCAGAACAATTTTGATCTGAATTCACTCAAAATTGTAGAAATGATAGGATAAATCCTTCTATCATATTACCTCTCACAATATTAAACAATACAGTATCAAATATCTAGGTTCTATAATATCCAAAGATTTAAAATGGTCAGCTAACATAAAAAATGTCATTAAAAAAGCACAACAAAGAATGTTCTTCCAGGAAAAACTCAGAAAGTTCAGCCTGCTCAAGGAACTTCTGACACCATTCCACAAAGGAATCACTGAGACCATAATCTACACCTCAATAATTATCTGGTTTGGCACTGCTACCAAACAAGATAAACATAGGATACAAAGGATAATTAAAACTGCATAAAAAATAATTGCTACAAACCTACCCTCCTCTGACGACATGTACATTGAACGAGCCAGAAAGACGGCTGTGAAAATAATTACAGAACCCCCACACCCTGGACAGGGAGGTTCCAAATGCCACTACAGGACATTGCAAACCAAAACAAGACACAAGGACATTTTCTTCCCTCAAGCCATCAATCTGCTAAGCAACCAACTTCCACAACAATGTTAAATTATCTAGTAGGAATATATCACTACTGCCCTTCTCATATTTCCTATTACCTATTCTCTTATTTGTATGACAATTAATTTGTTGCTTACATCTTGCAATTTATAGTAATATTTGTCAAAAACGATTAATTGATCATTCATTTTCCACTCATTTACATCTGACTCATTGCTATATCTCAAAAACCATAAAAGCTACACTGCTGAAAATTCATACATAGCTTTGCTCCCCATCTAAGAGCAAACTACAACAAACATTTCTCAAAAAAATATTTTTAAAGAAGTTATTTAACATTTATTGAAAAGGGGAGGAGTCAACCTGTGCTGGGCCAATCCGAGGATGCAGTGGAAAGGGGCATCCAGAATTCAAACACAACTGCAGTTTCAGCAAGAGTCATGGCAGGAAGAGGAGCAGCAAGGCAAGGAGCAGCAGGATAGGTGAGTGAGGAATGACTCTCCCTACAGTCTGTGCTGGCCTCCATGCTGCTGCTGGAGATCGGCCCACAGGGCTCCAGAAGGCTTCTAATTAGGCCCACGGGCCAATCTCCAGGCCTCCTGGAGCCCCGCGGATCGATTTCTGGACACCCACAGGGATCGAGGAGGCCTGGAGATTGGCTCGCGGACCTAATTGGAAGCCTCCCCGAGCCCCGTAAGTGCCCAAAAATCGATTTGTGGGGCTCCGGGAGGCCTGGAGATTGGCCCGCAGGCCTAATTAGAAGCCTCATGGAACTCCCGTGGATCAATTTCTGGCCACCCGTGATGCTCCAGGAGGCTTCTAATCAGGCCCACGGGCTGATCTCCAGGCCTCCTGGAGTCCCACAGATTGATTTCTGGGCACCCATGGGGCTCTGGGAGGCTTCTAATTAGACCCGCATTGGCCCAGCTGGCATGGAAGTGAAGAGGAGAGAGAGGAGCCAGAGCAGTATGTCTATCTCTCTCTCTCTCTCTCTCCCCTCTCTTTTTCAGTGTGTGTGTGTATGTGTATGTGTGTGTGTGTGTGATTCTGTCTCTTTCTGTCTATCTGTTTAAGAAAAAAGGGAGAGAGAAAAAAAAGATGAGGAAAGAAAGAAAGAAAGAAAGAAAGAAAGAAAGAAAGAAAGAAAGAAAGAAAGAAAGAAAGAAAGAAAGAAAGAAAGAAAATCAGATGTGCAAGAAATACCCATAGCGACTACACCCACACAGTTCTCCCACAGACTCTGCACTGCTTCTACTTTTCCAACAACTTAATATAAATTTTCAAACTCTTCTCAAATCCCTTGGCCCAAATACACACTTGTCCTTAGAAAACATCTCTCATCAAAGTAATTTCAAATCTTTTATTATATTCAAACTTCATCATAATCAAATTCATACACATTCAAACCATTACCTATTATCTCCCTTCAACAATTCCAGTATCTTCGCACATTACATGAGGCAACTTTTTCTACCACTTGATATTACAAACTAGTCAAACGTCTATCTAAAATACCTTATTACCATAGCTAAGTGTACTAAACTCGTAGTGTAGCACGGGTACCAAGAGCTAGTATATAATAGCTGTTTCATTTAGTATCCTAGTTTGACCTGTAGGTTCATTATTAGTATTTCTATGACTGTTCTAAACCTATCACAAAAATGTATTGTATGACATGATAAAGGGGTTTTGTGACATGATGAATGTGTTTTGTGATATGATGATTGTATTTTATAACACAATGACATGAATGTACTTTATTATTATGAATGTATTTTATGATTAAGATCGATGGCAGCTTATATATACATGACATGATGAATGTACTTTATGACTATGAATGTATCTTATTATTGGAATCACAGTATGTCAATTGTAACTTGTATTTAAGTGTAGACATGTACACCGGAAACAAATTCCTTGTGTGTCCAGACACACTTGGCCAATAAATTCTAATTATATATTTTATATTAATCAATGTTCTACCCCATCACATACCTTTAGCAGTTAAATCAATGCTTACGTTTCAATTGATATGTTTTCCTCTCTATCTTTTCAAACCTGATTGATAAGCATACTAACAAAATTAAAGCATATTGGTAAAACCAGTATACTAAAAAACCAGTATATTGGTAATATCTATGACTTTTCTATAAACATGAAATATTCAGTGCATATAAGATGCCACCATGTATACTGCTTAGTGAAATTGTCCCTTTAATTATAATAAAATCAATCTGGGCTACTGGTTTTTGTGAAATGGCCCAATTTTCCAATCTCATCCATATTTTTTAATAAAAAATAAAGTTGTATTCATGCAATAAATTTAATAGTATCTGATTACTTTAGCTAATGAACACCCTTTGTTGTTTCTGATTCAAAAGAATGTCAAATTCATAATTCCCTATATAGGTTCAGAAAGCAATCAGGTAAGGAAAATATGACACAGATTTCTCTTTAGATCACATACCCTCAAATCTATTTCACCGCATGGATACCTGATGAAAAGATTTACCCTCCCCCAAACACTGCTTTTATTCTAGTGGGGATGGTAAAAGGCTTAAGCGTAACTCTTTATTGTGTGTAATTGCTTCTAGTTCTGTACAGTAAATCCAGTTTCAACATTTCAAAGAAATCAAAGACAAAGTAAGACAGGTAGAGATAAAAAGAAAATTGGTTATAAAACGTGATGCACACGAAGCACACAAAACAGCAAGACACCATGCCATGTATCCACACTTTTTCAAGGGAATGAGCAACAGAGGCAGTGAACCTTTAACTGACATTTTTGAAAGTTCAATAGACTTGGGAAAGACACTTGTGATGCTCACAGCAGCAAACATGTAGCTATTCTTACTTTCCCCTTTCTTTTCTTTTATGAATAGATCAAAACATAAACTAAAAAATAAAAGGCACCATACAGGGAGAAAGAGAAAATGTCCAAACCAGGCAGAATCTTAGCCTTTTTCCTCTTGCTGCTACTATACCATGGATTTGTATAGGTATGTGAGGGAGGATCGACTGATTGCTACAGATGGAAAGCCATCATTCTTTGAGAATAAAATAGATAGAAATTTGTTGTCCTCATTTTTTTATTTTTTGGGGGGGTAGAAGAGGGGAGGAGAATATTTTGCAATTGATTTAAGAGGGACTTATTCTTTGCTGCTATAGCCCTGTGCCATTTCTTTTGTGATGGAGACAAAAAGACCCTGTGAAAATACTTTGAATCATACTTTGAATAGATCCACTGAAATCAGCTTCACCCTATTAATTTTACACCTTGGATGAAAAAAAAGTCATGTTCAGAGTAAGGCTAACAAGACAGTGAAAAGACTAGAAGCCACAACTTAGCGGGAATGATTAAAAAGCTAAGCATGTTTAGCTTGCAAAAGAAAAGGTTTGGAGGGGTAAGACAATAACTGACTTTAAATATAGGAAGGGTGGTCACATCGAGGGGTTTTTCATTTATTTTTTCTTGTCCCACTGGGTAGGTCTAGAAGTTATGTGATAATCCTTCAGTGATGTATGTAGCAATTAGACATTAGGAAGAACCTATTGACACAAGAGCCATCAATAAATGGAATAACTTGCCACTCTGGAATAATATATTTGCCTTCATGGAGGTTTTTAAACAGGCTAAATATTCACCTGTCAGGGCTGTCACAGTAAATCCTGCAGCGGGTTGGACTTGATTATCTCTTAGGCTTCCTCTGACTCTATGATTCTACTTTCAAAGTGTCATTAATCTAGATCTAACTTCAACTTTTTAACACTTCCAAGCAGACTGCAATTTATGCTATGAAGGCACTATATATTGTTAAGCCAATGTATATTTTTATTAATTCGTCTAACTACGCAGTAAAATAAGTTCATAGAAACATAAGAGCAAATAGGTCAAAACAGGCTAAAAACTCCTATAAGCACTTTCTCTCTCTTACACACAGACCGTTTTTCATTCAGTTTGATGTAAAGATTTTTTTTAAAAAAGAGAGATTGTTGATTTTAGCAGCAGTTACAAGATGTCCAAAAGAAAAGTGAAAGAAACTCCTGTTTTTATTATTACATTATTACATTATTAAATTATTAGATACTAATTTATATTATATATTAGCTTTCTGACAGTCTGGAACCACATAGTTAAAGAAAACCACAACCATGCACAACAGCTGCATTTTCTATGGAATTATATCTGAAAAATATTTCTTCGTGTAACTCCCATACGTGTTCCACAACCTGTCTCTTGCTTGGCAACAAGCCAGTGTGATCATGTTGACCTCTTCTAGGCATGCCGGTTTGTCAACTCAGCAACTGTAGTATTTATTCGTCCCAATTCTATGAGACATAGAAAACCCCTTCTTAACAAATTCACAGCACACCCTGGCCTTTTTAGCTTATTTTGGCCTGCAGTCGAGGCTTTGACTGTGTAATCCCTCCAAAAAGTAATACCTTGTCATTTCCAAGAATAATCTAAAAATACCACAAAGAGAAATTCATATACTTTACATTGTCCAGGGAAATTGAAAGTAAGGATGAAAAGCAGAATTTTCTTTTGAATGGTAGATGATATCACACGAAAGCAATAGAATTCTTTCACTGGTATATTATGACTGGCAGACCTATATAGAATGATCCACCAACTCATTTATTTTTATTTAGTTATTTATTAAATTTATTTGCTGCCCATCTTGCCTATGAGATAAGCAAGAAAGTATTCATTTCATTAGGATAAGAACACCCTTAAGTTTCAACAAGCTATTTATATATTTGCCATAAAAGGTAGCATAGAGCAGCCTTTTATCATTTAATTGCTGTATAGTCAGAGACCAAATAACATACATTTAATCATATATAACAATTAAAAAGCATACAGAAATATCACATTAAAATGAAGAACATGTTTTTCTTCAGCAAATATTCTAAAGTGAACTTCCTAATACTCTTGCTTTTTCATCTATATATATAAAAACGGATGTGTGTGTTTGTTCCTGGTAGGTAATCTCGGAAAGTACTGCACCGATTCACTTCCAATTTTCAAAGACTCTCACATTCAAAGAGGAGCGGGTTCTTAGCTATTATTTACCTTTGAGTAGTAGGTTTACGCTTGAGTAGAGACCCAAAATCACGGGCGCCACCCTAATCACACCGGCCGGCGGCCCACGTGATGGGCGGCGTATGCGCGGTTCGTCCGAGGAAAGCACGGGAGCGGCGGGAATTAGGAAAGCCGCTTTGTTCCCCACCAGAGCTGCAGGATCCATCTTCAGCTGACGGGCGGTGAGCCTCACTGCTGAGCAGCCGAGCCGAACAACTCCTCGACCAGCCAGGGCCCGTTGACCAGCCGCGGAAGC
>JANHFO010006011.1:300003-313578 GCA_032468095.1 Pareas carinatus | reverse complement strand
CATCCTGTTGGTGCTTCTAAGAGTCCTAAGGAACTGGCTGTTCTAACACATATTTGACCAAATTGACTGGTGCCCCCTAGTCAGAGATAAATTGCTGGTGGCATGTTTTGAGATATATTGGGTTTGGCAATTTGATTTCCCTCCTTTTTTATTTGATTTTTGGTGTTGTCAATATTTGTCAATTTTGATATTGTTTGGGTGTATTTTGAGCTGCCCAAAGGTGTTTGGAGTTAAGCAGTACTAGATAAATCAAATAAATAAATGATGATACTCAATGAATAAATTACTGAGTGCCATATGAAATGTCATATAAAGCATCATTGCTTCCTTACAAGAACACTTTTTTGATGTTCAACTCAGGAAAATATGTAAACTATGCACTCAAAATAGAATGATGTGGTATTATGAATTTATCATAAAATCATGAGTCATGGAAACATTTCCTGAAGCAGTCCTAGTTGCCATGATAACCTAGGGACACATGGGTTGCTAAGAGAGACCCTCACATGACTGAAAAGGAAAGCAGGCTGGCAGGCAAGAGATGCAATAGGTAGGTGAGTGGTGCAGACTAGCACTACTGAGTACACGGGACCATGGGTGAGCAGTTTGGCGGAGACTATGGGTGGGCTGGCAGAGACCACAGGCAGGCACTATGGATTGTGGTTAAGCTGATGGGCACAGGTAGATATTACAGAGGATGGGTGGTGCTACTCATATTTATCTCATACTCCATAGTGTGGCTCCTTGGGAAGAAAGACAGTGGACTTACAGAACAACTTGTGAATTCCCTACTGGCTTCCCCATTGACTTTGCTTGTGGGAAGCCAGCAGGGAAAGTTGCAAATGGAAATCATGTGACCATGTCCTACTGCAATGTTATAATCATGAGCTAATAACCCATGCCTTGATCATGATCATCTGCTTGTGGGGACATTATGATTGCCAAAACTCTTAGAACCAATCATAAATCCTCCTCGTTAACTGTCATTGTACCTTTGAATGGTTGCTGAACAAGTGGTTGTTACTTGAAGATTAACTATATTGTTCTCTTTTCTATTCAATGCTTGTTTGAGTTTTGCCTGTGCATTGTCACTTCCTTGATATTTGGAATATCACTTTCTTTTTGTCTCAACATGACCAATTCTTTAAATGGCTCTTATTCTCCCAGTTCCACAAATAGCATAAACTGGCACTTCTACCAGTATAGTATATCTTGCTCTTAAACCTGAAAATTAGAATTAGAATTTTTATTCACCAAGTGTGGACACACAAGAAATTTGTCCCTGGTGTATATGCTCAATACTTAAAATACAATTGACAGACAATGGTTACAATCATAGGATACATTCATTATCATGTTGTGTATGTATTATGTGCATTCATAATCATAAAGTATATTCATTATGTAGTTATGTTATGTATCAACATGAATGTATCAACAGGAGAAGAACTACAGTCTTGCTGTAGATCCTGAGGCTATGATACAAAAGGAGATGTAACCAAGTTTAGCATTAGTCTTTTTTACTAACACAACATTAATGACTTTCGGTCATTACTGACTTGTGTTTGTAGTGACTGACCTAGAGGTGAAAGGCTCCACGTCTTATTTTCAGTCCCTGGAGAGATCTACTCTTCCACAATTTAACTTGATGGAATGCAATTATTGGTCAATTGATTTTCATTGATTGTGCTATGGGCCATAAACACGATAACACTCCTATAACTGCCAGCCATTAATTCCTCTGAGATGTTCTCTAGGCAACATCTTGAGCCACAGAAAAGACACTTACAAGCAAGGACTCACATTTCAAATCCTGCAGTCTGCACAGCTACATAAACATATAATATCATGTTGAGATGCAAAGATGAAGAGAAGGGCAGGAATAAATCCAGAAACAAGGGTGGCCTAAGTAAAATTTATGTGTTAAAAAGTAGGAAATAAAGTAAGTGAAATGTACATATACTATTTATTTAACCCAAATTGTCTATCACAAGAATACTGTGAAATGGGTTTCAAAGAATCATATAAACAATATGGTTGTGATCATAATCTTACACCTGGTTACATTAACCACAGTTAATTGAATTAATCTAAATGCTTGTATTCTCACGACACACTAAAACAGAAATTAGCCTAACTCTAAACTAAGCTAAACCAAGTTGGTGTCTAGAGTGCCGTCCAAACATAACCAGTGTGACAGAAAATAGCTAGGAACATTGAACTCCATCTTGTTGGATGGGGCCTAATGCTCAAGTCTGTCAATTTCTCCACTGTGGGAATATCATTATTCTTTCAGGTCTTGCTCAGTTTTTCATGAGCTCTTGTATTGAATAGATTGAAAAGTCTTCAGTATGTTGCTGTTGATCATCCAAATAGCTGAGGACACGGTGTGATAGCCAATCAATATTTGGGTTCACATCAGATGGATTGAGTGGGTCAAGGTACTTTGATTAATGACCAATTAAGAGTCATTTGAGACTAAAGTGGTTGCCTTCCTGTCTTTGAGTTGACTAAGTACTTGGATTTATCTACTACATTAGACTAGAAATATCCTACTTTAGTGGCTTGTGCAAGCTTGCCTTGTGCACATAGGATTCAGTGTATACCTACCAGATTCTAGCTGCAGTAGCAACTAAGAGATACCAAAAGCAACTCTTTGTTACCATCTACAACATTTTCTGAATTTTTCATTTGCAATTTGCAAAACCTTTTGACCAAAATGGCTGTATATGCATGACTCATTGAGCTCTTGTATAGTTAGTATATCACAAAAAATGTGACTAAATTGGTTCCAATAACCAATGCCATATTAAGCCAATAATGATAAAAAACACAGTCACCAGTGTATCTTTTGTTTAGAATGATTGCTAGCTAATCACCATTTATGTTTTGATTTGACCTTCCTGAATAACTGTGGTCCTTCTGTATGACCAGGTGGAAGAGAAATCCATAAAAATGCCTTCTCCAGCTTTCTATCTAATAGATAAATTTTTGTAGTTGTCATGTTGAAATTGTTGTGCACATGCACACAGAGTCAAGGACAGAGATAGTTTACTTTGATACAACACTTTCATTCGGTATTTAAACTTTTTGCAGTAAACATGCAAAATATCTGTTCAGACAATATTATATGCATAAAGAGGATACCTTCTAATTTGCAGAAATAAATTTGTCTTTATATTCTATTTAATATATTGCAGACTATGAGGCTTCAGAAGTTGATCTATTGAAGTAATTACTGTAAGAACTGTGACAATGAGATCTAGATCATTTTATTGAGAAATTATTTGCAAGTTTAGCTCTACATTTGCTGTTTTTGGAATTGTTCAGAATAAATGATGTACATATGGTGGATTTAAGTGTGGTTTGTATCATCTGGAGTTTTAGAAGAACGCATACAGCCATCCTCCTCTGAACAGTTCAAGGTCAACATTTTTCTTTAATTGGTGTTATTGTGGTTTGCATTGTAATACTGCCATTGTTATTTTAACTCATCTACTCAAGTTCACAACTTGTAAAGGCTGAAATTTTGAGCATGAATACAGTGGAGCCTACTTTGCTAGAAAGATACATAAATTGTGATCTGCTTAATAATCTACTCAGAATTAAAAGAGAGAAAGAGTATATAATTTAGGATTATTTTTTACTTGAATAGAGATGAAACTTAGTTCACCTGACCCAGATCACCGATTTTTCTGTTTCCAGCTTTTACAGTTTGCAAATATTGCCATACTTATTCGTAACTAATAATTTGAGCACATAACGGTATATCAATTCAACAATCCTCCCGTCATAATGCTTTTTCTTCATTCAATCTTGGAATAAATATTTTATGAGAATGTGTCTATTTACTAAAAAGTTTCAATTTACCGAGCCTGATGTATCTTTTCTCAAAACCATGGTAAAAAGAATAAGAAAAATAATTGAGATTGTTGTTTCTGTTGGAGGTGAATGAGAATTTCTGAAAGCAAGTAAATCTGAGAGTGATATTGATGGTACAGTATCTAAATTTGATAAAGAAATAAGTACCACTACAGTGTACTTAAGAATCATATTGATCATAACATCCTTTGATGCTCAATGACATTTGACAAAATAATTTTGTAAGATATTTTTATTTGAGTATTTATGTATGTATGTATGTATGTATATTTGGCTAAGGATGCTTAATTTTGTATAGCATGGGACAGTTAAGAAGTGTTAGACAGTTCAGATCGAATCTACTATTCCTTCCAAGATTGCCCTTCCTAGTCATTGACAAAATATTTAATTTTAACAGAAGAGAAATTATGGATGGTACTTAATTGAGGAGGATTGATCTAATTCTTTTCCTGCCACCTGAGAGAAAGTTTGAATAGATACCACTTTATGACTTGAAAGATAAGAACTTTGTAATTGGCAACATTGTGTTATTTATCTAGTATGTTTCAAACAGGGGGCAAGGTGGCTCAGGTGATAAAGACGCTGAGCTTGTCAATTGGAAGTTCAGCAGTTCGAATCCCTAGCGCCATATAACAGCTTCGGCCAACCTAGCAGTTCAAAAGCATGCAGAAATACAAGCAGAAAAATAGGGACCACCTCGATGAGAAGGTAGCAGCGCTCCATGTGCCTTAAGCGTCTAGTCATGCCAGCCACATGACCAGGAGGACATCTTCGAACAGTGGTAACACTTTGGCTTAGAAACAGAGATGAGCATCGCCCCTAGAGTCAGCTACAACTAGCACGTATGTGCGGGGGAAACCTTTACCTTCTGTGTTTCCATATGTATTGATATGCACTGTTTGGTGCAGTGCTATTTGTGTTTACTAGGAATTATAGTTCTTGAATTACATCCATGCATTTAGCAGCTGTTCAAAGTTGTCACTGAATGACTGATAGTTATAATTGGTCTTCAATTTTCTAACTTGTAGCATCATTGGCCACTTGATCAAAAATTGGGGGCTTGGCAATTCCCCTCATTTATAGCTATCACAGCATTTCACAGTAATGTTCTGTGCAAACTGCTACTATTTCAATTTCCCTCATTCCCCTACCTTCCCCATCTGTGTTCTTTTGACTACCCTGCACTTGTGGCCTATCCCCATCAACCCCCATCTGATTTTCACTATCTTCTTCTTCTTCCTGCTGCTCTCCTGACACTGGCATCAGATGTAGCCCCAGGATGCATGTGGTAAGTGTGACAGGGCGATACAGCCTCAACTACCAAATTAAGTTTATCAGGCCCAGCTAGGGAAAAGGCAGTGGAGTGAAGCCTGTGCAGGAGTCAGTACAACAGTACAGGTGGAAGAACCCCATCTTCTGCCACTGATGGAGGAGCAATTGTCCTCCAAACTGTTGAGAGTGCAGTGGGATGGGACAGCAAGTTACAGCACAGTCCAGGAAAAGTCGCAGCTCTTCAGGCAAAGATGGCAACTGTATGGAAGGTGCTATCCGGGGTGGCAGAGGAACCAGAAGAAGGAGAGAAATGAGGACTTCCCAAAGGTGCAGGCCATGTTCTGCAGCTCTTGTTGGAAATGTTCCTGGAAAAGCAGACTGTGGGTTTCACTGACGGATCAAGGTGAGTCCAGCAATGAAAGAACCTACCAGTAGACTCTCTACTTGCTCAGCCTACCGTCCCTCCTACAATGCCTCATGAACAGCCTGCGACTTCCAGTGTGAATAGCAGATGTCATGCGTTTGGGGTTTTTTTATATTCTGTTTTGTGTTTGTTATTATATTGGAAGTTGCCCAAAGTCTGTTTAAATTTTAAGGGTTCTAGATTCTGAGGTCAATAAGAACATAAGCCCATCTAATTGGAAAATGTGCTGATTGTAAGATGAGGGTCCTATTTTAACTATTTCTGAAGAAGAAAGATATAGCATTTTCTGTTTCTAAAAAAACAAAGTGTTTTCTTCTGATAAATTTGTTTCTCAGTTCTAAAATTTTTATTAGGTGCCTACATTTGTGGAAATACAAGGAGCGCATATTGAGCATTTCTTTCTCTCTCCCTGCCCTTTTAGAGCAAAAAAGCTGTTCTGTGATGTAGTTTTTATTTCTCAACAGTAGTCTATTAGTTGTTTTTTTAAAACAGCAGCAGCAACAACAGAGCAACATAGATACTGCATGCTTTCCAATAGAGGAAAAAGAAAACAATTTTCATTCTTTTTCTTTAAGAATGTTTTTCTGTAAGATAAAACACTGTTAGCCTCAGTAGGTTTCTTGGAGACATTTGCTCAGTAATCTTCATATTGGTTGTACTTCTAAATATTCTGTGATTGATATGTTTTATACTTTCAGTTGAAAAGTAGGCTAAAAATAAAGTTGATAGACTATCTTCTGCAGGACTTTGTATAGAGAGAAAACCTATTTTTGTTCAGTTTTAAAACTGAAATTCTTTAATAGTGAATGTTTGGCTTTTAGTGTTGTGTGTCCATTTGGATGGATCTTTTCTAGATAGTTTTCGGTGACATCAGAATCAGATTTTTTTTGCCTTGTTTCATCCTTTTACAAAGACCCCCTCTGCACTAACACTGTTCTGTAAATTAGTAGGTTAATGACATGAGGGAAGAAACAGTCCTTGTGTCTAGTTGTTTTGCTTTGCAATGGCCTGTAGCGGCATCCGGAAGGAAGAAGTGGGAACAGATTATGTCCAGGGTGTGAGGGGTCCATAATTATTTTCTCTGCTCTTTTATTTTGATCGTTCAGTGTACAGATGTTCAATGGATGGGAGTTTTGTAGCAATTATCTTTTCTGCAGTTCTAATTATTCTTTGAAGCCTATGTTTATCTTGTTTTGTTGCATTGCCAAAGCAGACAGTTGTAGTGATTCCGATTATGGATTCAATGATTCCTCTGTAGAACTGAGTCAGCAGTTCCTTGGGTAGTCTGAGTTTTCTGAGTTGTCTCAGAAAGAACATTTCTGAAAAGAGGGACCACGGTGTATGCTGCTTGAACTCTTGAATTAAATGCAGCATATATTAATATTAATATTAATTATTAATGTTACTAATATTAAGCAAAAGAATTGTGTATATTTTCATCTATTTCATGATCATGTTTTAAAGTAATTGTTTTAATTGTACATCTATTTGTACAGTAGCTAGTACTGTAACTACTAACTTATAGTTATTATTAATATAGATGGCATATACTGTATATGGATATAAATAAAACAGTGGTGACATCAAAATAAGCTGCACTGAAACAATGTCCAATTTTTGCTGAAATTGTTGATGTAAATGCTTCCTAACTTTGAAGGGGATCTTACAATAGCCATATAGAAACCCTAGATTTAGAGGCAGTATGCCTGAATATCATTTGGAGATTAATAGTGAAAGAGGATTGTTACTCTCATCCAGATTGTAATTTGTCTAGAAGTGGGTAGTCAGTGCCCAACAAGTTACATGTAGCCTCCCAGATCTCAATTTATGGCATTTACAGCATCATGAAATTACATAATTTCAGCAGTTTGTTTGTTTGTTTTTAAAATAGAGGTCAGGATGAGACCAAGATGCTCTCAGAAGGAAAATAGCTTCCATCTCAACTATTTAAATTACCCCCAGATCAGTTCAAAATCATGAATCTGAAATTCCAGAATAATATAGTGTATAATTTCAGGCTGTTTTTGGGAGGGGGAGGTATTAAGGATGGCAATGGGAACAATGTGCTTATTCCCACTTTTTATTAATCTTTTAAAAACAGAGATCTAAAATGGTCTGTCTCTGAGGCCTTCATTGGTCCTCTGGAAGTCTGCAAAAATTGCCTACATTTGATCCAGGAATATGAGCTATAGTGGAAAAGAGTATATTGAAATATATGAATCAGCAGTTTGATTTAGTAAAATTTATAGTCTTCTATTCTAGAAATTTTAATATATTTCAAATAGTTTAATAAAACTGCTTCTTTTCAGGAAATCAAACCTCAAGCTCACTATAACCACGGACATAATGAATCTCTTGGGCGCAAAAGCCACATTGATGATTACAGCACATGGGATATCGTCAAAGCCACACAGTAAGTGTAATTTTTAGTTAGCTAAAAATGTTTCATGTGGAAATCAACACTTTAGGCATTAATTTTGTATTGGTTTGTAATTATGAATGATGTGGTAAAAGCAAAGACTATTTAGGATCAAAAGAGTCAAAATGTAGGAAGAAATATAGTGCATGGCATTGATGATTTAGTTCTTATCTAATGCTTTTGCTTATTTGTTTCTGATTCCTTTTTTATGCTTTGAATAATGATGCTTACTCTGAAAGGGAATAGCATGATTAGGAAGTTTCAGCCTCCAGTTGTTACAGTAGGCTAGACCAGGACATCCAACCCCCGATCTGTGGACCAGCACTGGGCTGCGGCATGCCAGCAACTAATCCATGGAAACAAGCCAAGTCCCATCCACACAATGTAGTCAGCATGCAAAACCACACTCTCTCTGATCCGCAGAAAAACCTTTTTCCATGGAACTGGTCTCTGCTGCCCCAAAGATTGGGGGCTACTGGGCTAGACAATCTCACAATGGTCTGCTGCTGGTCAATTTCAGTGGGCTTCAATTACAGCACTGTTTAGGAGTGACTTGGCAGTCACCTACGAAGCCTCTTCTAGCCTTCTCTACCAAATCTGGCAGCAAGTCTTTTCAAGCCATGCTCCTGGTAGACTCTTTGAAGTCTTTTTACATCAAGTCTCTTCATAACTGGAGCTTTAGCTTTCTCTTTAGCTTATAGCTTCCTCACTTGTAGCACAATTCTGCTTTTCCTCAAAGAAAGATTTTTCAGCTCTTTTCATTCTCTTCAGCCAGCTTGAACTGATGGGAGTGAGGCGAGTCTCCATACTCTTCGAGCTCTAAATTCCATTTTTATAAATCTTACCTGTGGTACTAGCATAGGCAGGAGGGGCCATTTAAAAGGAGCAGGCAAAGGGTGTTTCTTCTCCTGTGTTACACAACTTGTTCTCCCACAGGTAATATAAACTGAGTTAATGAAATTGCACATGTTGAAAGCACACTTTTTAAATCAGGATTGTCAAACTCTTTGTGTTTTCATTCTGAATTTATTAGAAATGTAGAAGATCATATAAACAATTCATTGATGAAGGGGGGAGAAGGAATAGATGAAAGTAATGGTGGTGAATAGTTATTATCTCTTTACAGGCTATGATCCTGGTGGAGCATTCCCATTAGGGTCTTAAATCAAAATTTTGTAAAACACATTGGACTCATGTTTATGACATTTTTAAATACTCTTGTTAAGTGAATCAACCAGGTCATTAAATGAGCAAAGATTGGATTTACTGTTTTCTTCAATTCATTAAATGATCTCTGCCATCCCTAACTGAACTAAGAGGCTAGGAAGTTTGGTGGGCTCCTCAGCTGGAGGCTCCAGAGCCGAGGTGTCATCTGGCTTGTGGCCTCCTGAATCTGGCTTGCGGGGCCGCCCTTGAGGGGAGCGGGATGCTCCCTTGTGTGGCTTTGACGGCAGTGGGGGGTGGGGCAGCAGCGGGCTCAGGGCAGCCCATGACAACAGTGGCCCTCAGTGAAATTGAGTTTGACACCACTGCTGTTGCCCACTCATAAGCAGGTGGTCCTCCACCTCTGAACTGCAGCATCTCCAGGCAAGTGCTCAGACTTAAATTGGAATGCTGCTAAATTTGCCAGCCTTCAACAAAGAGAATCACCTGCCCATCAGCTGTTCTACAAGTAGTCTGTAGTAGTTCACATTAACCCTCAAAGCAAAAGCAAACAAACATAGTACAATTGACTTTAAAGTATCTTTCTGCAAGCAATCTTAAACTACATGCAAACAAATAGTACAGTCATTAGACAGACATTTGTACCTTAAGGACTACCTGTAACTGTCTAGTTGTATCATTACAAAAGATTAACACAGACACACATTTTCTTGTTTCCAAGTGATTATTGTAATAACATATGAATGGGCATATGGCAGCTTCATAAAAATAAAATGGTTTTTGTGATAACTTTAGTAATTAGTTTGATAAAAATTTTCCTTGTGGTAAAGATGCAAATCTAACTTTGGTACATATAATGAAAGTATATAAAGTAAAGTTTTTACTGATAGAATTGATTAGGTAGGACAGAAACAATAAGATTTTACCTTGGAAGAATAGGAAAGTATGTGTACCACATTTTATATGTAGAAAAAGAAAATAAGAGAGATGTTTCCCTTTTTTCGGTATTCTGTCCAGTGTCGTTCAAATTCAGATATTAAGTTTGATTAATTCAGAATTACTAATTAGATTTTTCTTCAAGGTATGGAATATATGATCGTTGTTGTGAGTTGGTAGAAGCAGGCTATGATGTACGGCAACCTGATAAAGAAAATGTTACACTTCTGCACTGGGCTGCAATCAACAACAGATTGGATTTAGTGAAGTAAATGCTACTTTTCTGCCACAATCAATTTTTAATTCTCTTAATAGGATTTTAACTCTTCATGTTTCTATTATAGTTGGATTAGGCATGAATACATTGTATTGTCATATACTTTAAATAGGAATTAATTGATTGGCCCAAAGCTGTAAGAAAAATTCATTCATTCATTCAAATAGTGATTATTCTTTTTTACAGTGTTTCAATTTCTTCCTCGATGAATAAATGATCATAGCAGTTGATAACAATATCAATTTAGGGTTGTCTGTAACTTTTGATAGCCATTTTTCAAATACTTATTCTGTATTGGTCAAGACTAGAGATAACCAACAGCCAAATTTCTATCATTTTAGATTAGTAAACTCAAAAAATAAAGTAGCCTTTTCATTTTCTCACTAATAAATGCTATAATTTCCAATTTCACTTTAACCATTACTGAAACAATAATATGCAGGGCCTTGAAAAAGCTTTATTTGTTTAATTTGAAATATAAGGAAAGCTCTATTTAAGGAACAAATGAAGCTAATTTATGTTCATTAAAATAAATGCTTAGTATGGATAATCAAGTCAAACTGATTAGAGACAATGTAGAGAATTGTGCCTCTGTCAGGCTAATGGCATGCATTATTTTATGAGATATTTGAATTATTTGATGCTGTCACCTTGAGGATCACAGTTATGGAATTTAAATAAGAATATTCTAGAACAGAAAATATAAATATAATATTTAATATATTAATTCACTTGTAGCCACTATATTATATATAAAATAAATACAATTTTCGAATTCATACATAATTAACAAAAGTTTTGCTTATAAAAGTAATCACTTTTAAATGTGTAAATATATTTAAAATATATCTAGTCCAGCTTACTTGTTACAACTACAAAATTTCAATCTACTACTTTTAAATACTGTCATTGATGTTCTTTTGTCAGCTGACACCATGTGCCATATGCAATAGAGGAAATGGTACATAAGGGATTGGAGAGAACCCTATCAACTACTGTAACTGCTTATGTAGCAATGAAATGGTCAAGACTATTTTTCAGCTTTTTAATAGTCGAGTTCATAAAGAAGTAGGAGTGCTATGCACATTACTTGGAGGAGCCTTTTTTGTTTTATGAACGTGTTTAATGGTGGGTAATTTATAACATTAAAATGTAGCATAAAACCACTAAAATGTCACTTGTTTAAAAAAGCAGAGAAACAAAAAGATTTAAAAAATTTAAAAGTCATTGGCACTGAAAAGGTGACAAATTAGGCAAATGGATTACCACAAGTAAAACTCTTTCCTGATCATTATCTCGTTTTCCACTAGGATATGATGCAGAGAAGAACATTGGAGATAGAGTCAATTTTCATGGATTACATGTACATTATCTTTGAAATTTGCAGTGATTCTGCAAATTATAGTATGGCCTCCACAGTGAATATAGTGTTTATTTATTCAAATTTATTGGCCGCCCAATACATTTCAGTGAAGGTCAGCAGTGGAATTGTTTATCTTAGTCTTGCTTTTTTTAATATGACAAAAAGTAATGGTAACAGCATGAATGAACACGCATTTAAGATTCTTTCACCAGTTAATTTCTGAATATAGTTATATAAGTAACAATTTTACTTTAAGTCAGTTTTCTGATTAATCACTCTTTTTTGAGAACTGTGTTACTTTAAATATACTTTGATTTCCTTTATCTTTAACTAATTAAAGGAGTATATCATTTACTAATTAATCCAAAAATATAATGAATATAAAATACTGTTTTATATGTTTATAAAAGCTCTTTTCATGTTCTGTATTTCTGGATGACAGTGTTGTCACTTTTTGTCTTCCCATTATTAGATTTATATTTATTTTTCGTCTACAGGTACTACATATCAAAAGGTGCTATTGTTGACCAGCTAGGAGGTGACCTGAACTCCACACCACTCCATTGGGCAACTAGGTGGGAAATATTGGATATTTTCAAATAATTTCATTATTATTTAATGTTTATAAAACAGTTTTGCAGCACTCTACTTCAAATTAAATCCAGCAAGAAAGATTTGCCGGTTGAGCATTGAGATTCTATATAGTCTCTGTCAGATACTGAAGAAGCAGATCTGCTTACTGGGCAAAGTAGCAGTGTAACACAAGCACAGACTGCAGTGAAATATAAAAAGCCTTTATACTCAGAATAGTCAAGCACAGTCCAATGTCAAAGTCAACAGTCCAGTTATCAAAACACAGTCAAGCAGTACTGTAGCTTTTATGGTTTTTGAGATGTAGCGATGAGTGAGACGTGGGAGACAAATGAATGATAAATGAATCGTTTTTGACAAATATTACTATAGATTTGTATTTACAATGTGAAATATGTTTCTTTGCAACTGAGCAATGCTAAAATAAAGTTTTCCAATGACTTTGAGCCAAGGAATCCACACAAGGAATTCCAAAAATGTGGAAAACCTTGGTGGAAAAAAATAGTTACAATTTCCAGTCTTCAGCCTATACTTGCATCAGTCAGAATTGTGCACCCTCAAATTTCTTTTGCTGTTCCACTTTGGGTGATATTGTCTGAATCTGAGCAGCTGTGTGGATATCCCTGGATAACCTAAGCTTTGTATCTCAATGAATAATCATAACAACGATAACAATAACAAGTATAATCTGTCTGGCAACTGTAATATGTTTCATGTTGCATGCATGGATGTGATAAATCCCACATCCAGGGGAGGAAAGTCACATTTATCAAGGAAGGGTTGAAGTATGAGATTTGATCATTTCAGAGGGAGGAAAAAAAACTGCACAGTGTTGCACTATCCAAGAGAAAACATAAATCACTTTTAAAGTGCCTCCATCCATAATTCGATGAACGTAAGATGAGATTAATAGACCTTTTCAAATTTAGTGTGTAGAGCCAGTTTTCTAGCCAGAGATAAAAGCATGGCTGAAATATAACTGTATGTGGTCCGAAACACAAAAGGAAGAGGCCCAACTTACTTCAGTTTCTTGGTTAGATGGTTTCATTTATTTGCAAAACTAGTTCTGTAGAACCTTGGCAGCAGTTAATCATATATGATAAATGGCTTTCATATTTTTTCCTCTAAATTTCACTTTTAGATCATTTAAGATAAATTCCTTACCAATAGATAGGTAGGTAGGTAGGTAGGTAGGTAGGTAGGTAGGTAGATAGATAGATAGATAGATAGATAGATAGATAGATAGA
>JANHFO010006011.1:280082-291257 GCA_032468095.1 Pareas carinatus | reverse complement strand
ACTGGAGGTTTTTAAAAAGAGATTGGACAGCCAGTTATCTAAAACTTGAGCAGGGGGTTGGACGAGAAGACCACCAATGTCCCTTTCAACTCTGATGTTCTGTTCTGTTAGTTAAACACTAGTTCCGAGTCCAACAATGTATATTTCAAGGTCTTTCTTTTTTTATTTCTTTCTCTCTCTCACTTTCCACATTGATTCTTAGTATGATTAAAATGTTGACTAAGAATTATAGGGTTAAAAGTTTAAGATGACACTTAACTTGTCAGAAGCATATTTAATCAAAGTAAAGTAAAAAATAATAATTGCCAACACACCAATAAATGAAAAGGGATACATGCAAATTGTATGTTTCACGTTGGGCACACCTTTATGTATGATTGTGTATATATGTATACGTATACATATATATGCATGCAAGCACACAGAAATGTCTAGTTTCTCCCACATGCTTTACTACCACCCACACTCTTTTTGAATATTCATGATTAGAATAATCATGTCTTTTTATTATTAATGTAAATCTCAAAATCTCTTATTTTTTTACATCTCTGTACTCTCATTCCTTATATAGACTTTATATAAGATATGTCTGTAAATATTTATCAGTCAAGTTCTTTTCATCTGCAAATGCCTCTTCTCTCTAACAGTAAGAATTAAATTAATCTAAATAATAGCAATCTGTTACTGTTTCATGACAAAACCAGCTGATTTATTGACTAAATACAGATAGTGCTCAACTTACAATCTGTCACTTGATAATTATTCAAAATTACAATGGGACAAGAATGAGTACTTTATGCCCTATAAAACACTTCTGGCTGTGTAAAATATCATGCTCGCCACACATACATCAGGGTTACATGACCACAATTCAGGTGCTTTGTAGTCAGCTTGTACTAAGACTGGTTACAGTATCCAATAGTCACATGACTGATTTTTTGTCAATTTCTGGCATTTTTTTGCCAGACTGCACTATCTTGCTTAACAACCATTGTAAAAAAAATTTCATACAATCACGTCCAGTTGCATAGGTTCCTCGACTTATGATCAGAAAGTCAATGTTTGACTGCACAAGTGAAAGATTATCTGTACAACCTTTATTATTATTTTGTGTCTTTGAGTCAGTGTTGACTCATGGCAACTACCTGGTCTAGAACCTAGTTTTATTGGCAAGATTTTTCAGAAGTGGTTTGTCATTACCTTCTTCCTAGGACTGAAAGAGATTGGCTAGCCTAATGTCAGCTATCTGGTTTCATGCCAAAGGCACGACTAGAACTTACAGTCCCAAACTGGCTTTCAAATATAGGATTGGCCCTAAATTAGGGTGAGTAATGAAAGTTCAGAGGATCTTTGCTTCTCCACTGTAGCTTCTTGCCACTTACAACACATAGTTCTGAAGCCTACTTACTTATTTATAGCAGACGCAAATATTTACTTTTGGTAAAGGCCTACTTCAGAGGAGTCCAATATCATGGGCATATTTGGAATTTTGAGAACATTGGAGGACAAGCTGCTCCCAATCTGATCGCGCCCAGGTTGGGGCATATACCAGATCCTACTGGACGTGATCAGGGCGGCCAAGAACAGCTATTACACTGCCCTTATTGCTTCTGCAGATAGCCACCCCACCACCCTGTTTCGGGTGACCCATTCTCTCCTGCAAATGGAGAGTCGGGATGACCCGCTTGGGGGTCGGGCGGAGGATTTCAGCTACTATCTGCAGGATAAGATCGATAGGATTCGGGGTGGCTTGGACTCTGATTGGACTAGTATAGACAGGGTGGGGGTGGCAAGTCTTGAGAGTGTTTGCTCAGATGAGTTTGATGCTGTGACTCCCGAGGACCTGGACAGAATCCTGGGGTGGTTGAACCCGATCACATCTTTCTTGGACCCATGCCCATCCTGGTTGGTGCTGACCTCCCGGGAAGTGACACGAGGCTGGCTTCAGGCCATTGTGGGGGCTTCATTGAATGAGGGGTTCTTGCTACCCTCCCTTGAGGAAGCGGTGGTCAGATCCCTCCTCAAGAAGTCATCTCTGGACCCAGTTGATTTAGGAAACTATCGTCCGGTCTCCAATCTTCCTTTTTTGGCGAAGGTTGTAGAGAGTGTGGTTGCGTATCAGCTCCCCAGGCACCTGGAGGAATCGATCTATCTAGATCCGCGCCAGTCCGGTTTCCGACCTGGGTACAGCACTGAAACGGCATTGGTTGTGTTGGTTGATGATCTCTGGAGGACTAGAGATAGGGGTTGCTCCTCTATCCTGGTCCTATTAGATCTCTCAGCAGCTTTTGATACCATCTACCATGGTATCCTGCTGCGCCGGTTGGGGGGGGGTTGGGAGTAGACGGAACTTTTTTACGATGGTTCCGCTCCCACCTCTCAGACCAGTCGCAGTCAGTATTGGCAGGAGGACAGAGTTAGACTTCTCAGTGACTCACCTGTGGGGTGCCCCAGGGGTTGGTCCTCTCGCCTCTCCTGTTCAATATTTATGTGAAGCCGCTGGCTTTGGGGTGGAGTTCCATCAGTATGCTGATGACACCCAGTTGTACATTTCCACCCTGGACCACCCCGACGATACCGTGGAAGTGATGACCCAGTGTCTGGAAGCTGTGCGGATCTAGATGGGGAAGAACAGACTAAAACTCAACCCCTCCAAGACTGAGTGGCTATGGTTACCGGCATCCCGATATGGCCAGCTTGAACCATTGCTGGCCATTGGGGGTGAAACATTGGCTCCCACAGAAATGGCATGCAACTTGGGGGTCCTCCTGGATGTACGGCTGTCTATGGAACATCATGTGACAGCCGTCGCCAGGGGGTCCTTCTATCAGGTACACCTGGTTCGACAGTTGCATCCCTTTCTTGATCAAGACTCCCTACGAACAGTCACTCAGGCTCTCATCACTTCCCGTCTGGACTATTGCAATGCTCTCAACATGGGGCTCCCCTTGAAATGCACCCGGAGATTCCAGCTAGTCCAGAATGCAGCCGCGTGGAAGATTTCTGGAGCAAGTGGACATGCCCACATAACTCCACTCCTGTGCGAGCTGCACTGGCTGCTGCTGGTCTTTCAGGTGCGTTTCAAGGTGTTGGTTACCCCCTTTAAAGCGCTCCATGGCATAGGGCCCAGTTATCCGCAGGATCGCCTCCTACCAATGGATACCTCCCGCTGACCCACACGCTCCCACAGAGGGGGCCTCCTTGGTGCCGCCGGTCAAACAATGTCAGCTGGCGACCCCCAGGGGGAGAGCCTTCTCTGTGGCGGCACCCACCCTCTTGAACAATCTCCCCCCTGCAATATGTATTATCTCTGACCTTCAGACCTTCCCCCGTGCCCTGAAGATCCATTTATTCCAGCAGGCTGGTTTAGTCGAGCCCTAGTCCCGTTTTAAATTTGGGTTTTGAACTGGTTTTTAAATGTTTTAGCTATTTATATGATTCGGATGGAAATTATTTTATCATTTCTCCCATGTCTTAATTAGGCCCTAGGTAATATTTTTAATGTTGTTTTTAGTGTGTTGTAGTATATTCTGTTTTTTATTAGGACTGTTAGCCGCCCTGAGTCCTGAGGGAGAAGGGCGGGGTATAAATTTAAATAAATAAATAAAATATATAGTTCTCTTTTTTATATTAAGTCATTTTTTTAAAGTGCCTTTTTTCTTGTCCAACTTAATGAGAGATATGAGTTTAATGTTTTGTTTTTATTTTTATAAAAGGGAAAGTGGTTTAGAACAGTTCATCTAATATTGAGGGGGAAATGGATATAAAGGGCAGCTTTGAGTCCTATAAAATGAGTATAATTGTACCATTCCAGTTTTTTTTCTTTTATAGAAATGAAATTACTTACTTTGAAGCTCTGGTCAAAAGATCAATTAGAAATCCTACATGAGGACAGTAAGTGGGAAAATACTGCTATGCTCAGGAGTGCTGCAGTAGGTCCATTGTGATGTATTAGGTGAATAGTAGATTCATCATCGTGGTCAATTCATCTAGACTTACCTGATTCTGATACAACATCATTTGGTTCATATACTTGATCCTTCAGTAGAGTTACAGAATGGTTGATAGCTATGTTGTTTGTCTAGGAAAGCAGTCTTTTTTTGTAAACTGGAAATAGGAATAGACTTTTTCTTTCATGTGACATCAAGGCATTTTTGACTTTAATGGATCACATTGATAGATTTTCTTTATTGTGATCTATCTCATTCCCACTGAGTCCAACCACCTTGCTGTTATATGTCTATTCTGTTTCCTTCCACTTTCTCCAGCATTAAAATCTTTTTTAGGAAGCCAGGTCTTCATATAATTTATCTAAAGTGGGATAATTTGAGCCTGATCATTTGTACCTTGAGTGAGAACTTTGCATTGATTTGTTTGCTGATACATTCGTTTGTTTTTTTGGCTATCTTCAGTATTCTCAGGAGTCTTCTTCAGCACCAGAGTTCAAAACTGCTTCTACAAAGTCCAACTTTCACTTCCATTGAGTATTACAGAGAATTTCATGGCTCACATGATTCTGATCTTTGTAGGTAGAGCAGCATCATGAATATCTTTTCCAAGGTGTACCTGCTGCTCCGTCAAATCCTTGTCTGCAGTGCATTTTTAAGTGCTTTCTCCTTTACTGTTGAAAGTTGATCCTAAAAGACAAAGCCATCCACCACTGATATTGTTATGATTAATTCTAAGACTGCTTATTCTACCCGTTGTCATTTGTATAGTCTTCTTTGTATTTTTTATCTTAAATTATGTTACAATCCCTAGTATTTATTTCCATTTTTTTCACTTTGCTCCTTTTATCACTAGAGCTTGCAAATCCTTTGCATTTTTGATTATCAGAATAGAGTCATCAGCGTAATGCAGGTTATTAATATTACATCTTTACCAACTTGGAGCCAGTCTGTTTCAGTATGTTCTGTTCATTCGGTGACTTTCTGACCTACATATATTTCTCATGAGCACAATAAGGTGCTGAGATGCACATTTTTCTAATCAAGTTCCACAGCTTGATGTGATAGTCAAAGTCAAAAGCATTTCTAAAACCAAAAGTGACTTCCTTGCTTTTCTCAATTATTCTACATGCATCAACTATAATTTCTCATACACCCTGGCCTTTTTAAAAGCCAGCTTGAGCGTCTGGCATCTCTTTTTTCATGTAGGTTTCTAATCTTCATTGGATGATCCTAAGTATTATTTTGCTTTATCCAGATGATACATTAACTAGAAGATTCACATATAAATTGAGGGGCACATTTCTTGATAAGCTATTAGTAACAAATGAAGTAATTCTTGTAAACTGATGTTCATATAACTGACCAGATTTCCCATCTTACATCTTCCTCATAGTAAAGCTCTGAAAGTCACTTGCAAATCAAATCAGATCTTTATTATGGTCATAGACCAGTGTGGAATGCCATTTATTTTTGAAAAGAATTGATTGTGTTTGGTCATGGTTATTGTAGTGGATTAGTCAAGTTTCAAGCCTTTGGATTTGACCTTGCATATTCTAGCAATTGCTGCAGTTCTAGCTCCTGTTAAACAGGTCAGGACAGTTAAAATTGGCACTGGCTTTGGTAGATTTGTCCTGCCTATTGAGCTAACTGATTTATCATCTAGTCAATTATCATCATAGTGACACTTGATTCTGTTAAAAAAATAGTCTTTAATTTCCATCCATTTATTTAGCATATTTTCAAAGTTATAACAATGATGAAAAATATAGACCTATGTCTGGTCCTTGAAGTTCTGGCCCTCACAACGTTTCTGTGGTCATTGATTGCTAGGTTCATAGCTCACAATTATGACATTGGAGTGAGCAGTGTCACATGATGGCTGGCAAGAAAGGTTGCAAGTCATTCCAATAAGTCATTCCTGCTGCTTTCCCCCCTAAGGAGCCCCTTGTGGCATATGGGGCACCTGCTGTTCTTGTTGGTCTTTTAGTAGCCTTAGGTAATTGAGATACATTATATATTTTCCGGGAACCATTGACTCCTGTCTTGCTAGCCTCAACCGTTATGTGAGTCTGATAACCAGATTATTCCAGTTAAAGGTTTTGATTGGTCAAGATACGGATGTCACTGCTAAATATTATTTTTTTAAAAGCTGTATGTTTGCTTTGTGATACTGTGCCTTTTTGGATGAAGCTACAGGTTTCCATTTCTAGGGAAAGAACCATAGGGAAATGTTATTTGTCTTATATTGCAGGGGTCCCCAACCTCCGGGTTGTGGCCTGTTCGAAACCAGGCTGTGGAACAGATGGGCAAGCATGCACATGTCAAGCCCCACTTGTGTGAGCAACAGACAAGTGTGCGTGAAGCTCCACTTGTGTGACTGAAGGATTCTAGTATGGGAAGCTCCATGTGAATGGAGCTTCGCTTGTGAGTGTAAGCGCCTTCTTTAAGCACAAGTGCCTGCCACTGACGGCTCCCCATCCCTCACCTGTCAGGCTGGCTGTCAAGCTAGAAATGTTGAGGACCGCTGTTATACTATACAAGATGAAAGCGAAGCAAGAACTGAAATCATTCATGTTACAGCAGAGGTGCTACCTCAGTGAGAAAAGGGTAGTTATTGTCTTATTTATAGTTACGGCTCATCTTTCCTTCATTTTCTTCAGTTTCAAATAATTGATAATTCTGTTGTTAATCACTGTTTTTCACAACCCAATGTTGCCACTTCTTATTAGTGTATTTTCCCGAGATCTGGTCATCATGGCATAAAAATAAGACACTGAGTTATAACTTTGTATCACAAAATCTTGAGTCCATTTCTTTTGTTGTTGAAAGTCATATGTTTGCATGTAGGCAGCCAATTCAGAGAGACAATGCTTTGGGAGTTCAGATTCAGTCTCTGAATTACTATTTATTTTTCATTAAATTTGAATCAGATGTTGCAACTATGTCTTTGCATGGCAGAATTTTTCCACCTGAAAAACATAGTACTGTACCTTAGTCTGCTTCTGGTCAGAAGAGTTGTAACATTCAAAACCTTTGCTCTCCCCACGTAAGTGATCTTTATTTACTCCAACTATATTAAGAGACGGTTTGGTCTAGTGTTTAAGGTACCAGACTAGAAAGCGGGAAACCATGAGTTCAAGTTCTGCCTTAGTCATGAAAGCCATCTGGATGACTTTCGGCCAGTCATTCTCTCTCAGCCAGCCCATCTCATAAGGGTGGTTGTTGTGGGGAAAATAGGAGAAAGATGTATTGAATATATTCAGCACATTGAGTTATTGGTAAAAATAATAAAGGTGGGATACAAATAAATAAATGCCATATTACATCAATTATAAGACCCCACCCATTATAAGATGCACCCTTATTTTTCTATTAGAAATTAAAAAATAAAAAACCTTTACCCTGGTAAGATGCTATCAAATATAAGACACACCATGAATACAGAGACACCAAAATATGAAGAAACATGTGACTTATAATTGATGTAATAGGGTTGTAACTTTTAACTGGATAAGTGAGAAAGGGACTAATTATTTTCATCCTTCCATAATGCATTGTGATTCAGATTAAGAATTCTGCCTGGAAACTGGGCCCTGTACTATTTATGCTTCCTTTTTCCTTCTTAACCTGGCTCTATTCACATGCTTTCAAATGCATGGTTCTGATATTAAAAATGAAGTAGAAAAACTACAATTCAGACAGTTGTATTTCAGTACAAAAAATGAGTACTAGAATTCCCTGCTACTCTAGCAGTTGTAAAGTAACTAAAACTAAAGTAAAGTAAAGTAGCAAGATATTGAACTGGCCCTTTCTGTTATCTGTCCTTTCTAGTAGGCTAGTTATGAATCATTCATATTTGTATAAAATTTCATCCTCCGATTAACACATTTTGGAGCTGAGTTGTTGCACTGTTCTAGTTTGTCTTCAGGGACCAAAGTAATTAAGCAGCCTTAAACTATTATTATATTTGCACGGACTGAAATTGTATTTAGAAAGAATCTCAATGGAAAGGTGAACCAAAGAGAGAGACGGAGGTTCTCTTAGTTTGGTTTTGTCTAACCTGGGCATATCCAGATTATATAAGCATTTGTTTCCTTGTAACATGCGATGTTTCAAGGGAAGGGTAAACTCCCAATATCTCTTGATCTTAAGGTACTTTTTAAATGTATAGTGGAAATGGAAAGAAACTCCTCCTAAGAATCATAAAATAATATGAGCTGATTTTTATTTATGTTACAGTCTCTCATGATGATTTGTTGACCAAGATTTTGATACCATTATCCAGGGCATTTGTGTTCAAATCCTACTAATAGAAATTACCTACTTCTCCATATGTCTAGTTTCTATTGATGCTGGAATACATATGTGTAATCCTTGCAATTTATACTTTGTTTCAAAGGATTTATGCCTTTTGGGGGTAAATTTCAGTTTCTGGTACCTGTTTCATTTTTTTTTAGGCGGGGGCCAAACGATGGAGGATTCAACCATTTTTCAAGCCTCCATGAATATATGTTTAGGAGGGGAGTTATCTTCAGTAGAAGAAAGGAGGAGTGCAAAACTGGAGCTGAAGGTACCTTCAGTTGGTTGTCCTTTGCCTCCTCTGTTCCATAGGAACTTTTCTTTCTTTAGGTGTAAATGAGGTCTACTGTTTTGTCCTAAGTCTCTGACAGGAAATTGTATTGCAGGTTTATTTTAATTTTTTTAGGCATTGGAAGGTTCTCTGTATTTTGCAATGTGTTAATGAATTTTATAAAGAGATTGCCACAATTGCATAACATTTTGTTATGCTGTGCAAAATTCATGAAACTTGCAGTAAGCAGGATATTATTATGTACTGTATCTCAGAGGAAGGATGAAAATTATTCATTATTAATTTTATTTCTTGAATCTATTATATCAATGATTTTGAAAACTAAGATATTTCTTATAGTTTAAATTTCATACTAATATTAACAGGTAGTCTTTAATTTACAACTGGTCGTTTAACGACTATTCAAAGCTACAACAGATGACCCAAAAGCTAGTTAGAACATATTATGAGGTCTGTCACCCCCATCCTCTGCAGTCATGTGATTGTATTTTGGGTGTTTTACAATTGGCTCACCTTTACAGCAGTTTGCTGTCCAATGGTCACATGGCCAGAATTTCAAAGTGTTTTTTCAGGTTTCCAGCATGTTAGTTTCAGCTTCTAGTTTCTGGCAAAAGGCTCCTTGAGTAAAATTGATTGGCTTAACATTTGCAGCATTTACTTAACAACTGCATTTGCTTAATGACTGCCACGAAAAATGTAAAAATATCAGGTACAGTCATGTGATGCTTTGGTTTACAACTACAAGGAATTGCAACCGTCATTCTAAGCTCAATTAGAGTTGTAAGTCAAGGACTATCTGTAAACAATGAAAAACACTTATTGCACAGTTGTTGGGTTAATCTTTACAAATGCCCATAGAGAGAGAATTCTTGAATACGTGACCTTCTATGCAATAAAAGGCATAGAACCTGCGGACAGAATCTAGGTGTGCAAACTCACATATAAACATTAGCACATATATTTACTTAAAACATGAACATTTGGTGGGAGCAAATTGATTGGTAGAATTCTATTACATCACATATAATGATGCTTAAAACATACTTTAATCTCCATTTGATTTGCAGTCAATCTAATGGATAGAGTGAACATCTGTGTGAGATGTTGATAATACCCAAACATAGCTAAATCCTGTTAGCTAATGAAATTGACTTTTTCTTTGCCTCTGCTGCTTGTTAATATGTGGAAGAGAGCCTTGTGTTCCAGACTATTGAACTATATAATGTAATGAACTAATTTAATAGTTCTAAAACTGTTAAATAATATTTTAAATGAAATAGTTACATAGTTTGCATTTTAATTTAAAATTATTTTAAATCTTTTATATTTTAATAGGGAGAATCACCACTTGATTTAGCAAAGCAAAGAAAAAATGTTTGGATGATCAATCATCTACAGGAGGCAAGGCAAGCAAAAGGCTTTGACAATCCATCTTTTCTCAGGAAGCTGAGGGCTGATAAGGTGAGGATAATATTTAAAAACTGATATTTTACTTTTATTGACAAGTAATTCCTTAAGGTGATGTCAAGAAGTTCTTAAAATCGTGTGCTTCTGCATCTTTTAAATTGACTTTCTAAAAAATAACTTTTCCTACTGAGATGAAGTGACTGATCATAACTAGGCCTCATATATTTTACTGAAAATAGTTCTTTCAACCTTTTAAATTAAAAGTACTGTGAAATGTTTGAGTAAAAATTATACTTTCGTACTAGTTCATTTAAAAAATAGAATAATTAATATTTACTATTTTTTGTAGGAATTTCGTCAAAAGGTGATGCTAGGAACACCATTCCTAGTTATTTGGCTGGTTGGATTTATAGCAGATCTTGATATTGATTCTTGGCTAATCAAAGGACTAATGTATGGTGGTGTTTGGGCTATGGTTCAGTTTCTTTCCAAGTAGGTACCCCAAAAAGTTGATTTGCTTATTATGTAATATACTGTCAGATACATTGAGGTGTATCTTTTGAAAGGAATTGGTTTTATTTATTTCATTCTTTCTTATGAACAGATAGTGAAACATGAAAAATATTTATTATGTAAGGAAATGTGCTGTTATGTTCTTCTATCCTGACTTCTTCATATTTGGTCATGTTAGATGCTACAGTAAGTGGTTTTCATAATGTAACTTTCAATGAGGGCGTCACCAGTTCCATCAGTATATCAATCATTATTTCATGTTACAGTGTGACAGTGAAGAAATTAATCAAAAGTGATTCCTCTTTCACCATTTTGATTGAATTGTATGTTAGCCAAAAATGTTGACTTGTCTTTATTAATGAATTAAAACACTTTTCTTGTAGCAGTGGAAAATATTTTTCAGTTATTTCCATAGCATGTTTTATTTTAAATGTTATTTCTTTTAAAAGCTTATCTTAAACTTTTAAGACATCACAAAAGCAGGATTACTTACATCCATATAATCTTAATGGCAAAAAGAAATGCATTCAGTTTATTGCCAATATAAGAAATATAATCCACGTCAGATTAATAATTAATATTAATCGTGAGATCGGAGGGGAGGGGGAAATCCAGGAGGGTGGAGATAATAATATCACGGTGGTGTGTGGGAGGGGCAGATATAGCGGGAGCAGGGGGCCAAATCTGTTTAAGGGTGCGCGCCCCCGACATGTG
>JANHFO010006011.1:196516-208687 GCA_032468095.1 Pareas carinatus | reverse complement strand
GAGAAGAGAAGTGGAGAGAGCACACAGCCTTGCGGTGCACCTGTGCTGATTGTACAAGAAACAAACAAATAAAAAGATATTAAAGTTCTGCTCCCAGAATTTCCACCCACCTTAGCCAGTGGAGTCTTTGATACGTTCTATCTCAACAGTGTGCCTTTTGTTTTTTATTTCTTTTAGGATCACCTGCTTAAGAATGTAGCAATTAACTGGTGTTTGTCTGCAAGAGGAGAGCATCCATCCATGGCTCCCTGCAACACTGCAGATGCTCATCAGATTTGGCACTTCAGCTAAAGCCGCCACAAGAAGAAGACCAAAGCAGCTCTGGAATGCATCTCCTGTCAAAGCTCCCATTCTTCTGAACTCCCTTTCCAGAAACGGAGGATACATTTCAGGAAACGAGAAGGGGGAACCTATTTGCTGCATAACCCAAAATTTGCCTGTAACACTCTTGTGCCTTTGGTAATGAGAAGGTCAAAAGAGCCAACCTTGGTATATTGGTTTGTTTGAACTTTCTTGATAAAAATAATTACTGGATGTATTATCAGTCAGGGTTCCACACTCTGAGGCAAACTATACTGGTGGTGTTCATTTGACTGTCGAGAAAAAGTGGCCATCGGCCAGATGTGAACTCAAACATTTCCCTAATTTGTATGTTGTGTGAGCATTATAGGAAGTAGTGCTTTGAGGCTCTGTCCTAAAGAATACATTGTCTGTGTATAGTTTAGAGAATTATTGGATGCCAAAGATAATGACGTTAATCTGTTACATAGGAAACATAGCTTCTGACAATACTGAGCATTGGAAGGAGAAATCTCCGTAATTCTAATGCTTTCTCGACTGTCTCAGAAGGTCTTTGCGCTGACATGCAGGTGAACAGCCGGCAAGCTTCGGCTTTTAAAGGCGCAGTGCAGCCACCTGCAATTAGAGTAGTAAGTGCTGGTCTGCAGTATTGTTGCGGAACTGGAGTCCTAGCCTCTTTGCACAGGCTGTGTGGCCTGGGTTTTACCTCAAGCTTTGGGATTGTTTTGCCAGCATGCTGCCGGTCGCACTGATGATTCTGTGGAAGAATTAAAGCTGTGTCTTCTAGCTGTTCAGTCCTCTCCCAGCAAATTGAAGAGGAGGAATGCAGTAAGGCTGAGGCACTTCCTTAGCCTTTTCCCATGTCTGAGCTTGATGTGCCTTTTAATTCCCCTAACCCCTCCAGCCGAGGCCTTCCAAAGGCTGCAGCTTGGTTCCGTTCTACACCACTAAACAGGGCCCAGCCTGGCTTTCCTAGGTGGGACTCCTCTGGTGGAACGTCCTGCAGACGGTATGTGGCTTGATACAGGAATAAGGAAAGCTGCTAATGTGCCTTTTTAAAAAAAAAAAACCCGCTAGTGAAGCAAGAAGGTGTATCTCATGAGAAACCAGCTGCCAAACGAATTGCTTACTCACATGACTGAATGGGAGTTAAAGCAACTGGAAAAACCAATTTTGTATGTGTGTGTGTGTATTTGTGTTTGTATTTTGTTGGCAAGAAACACCCCCCCTAGGAAAGCAACTTGAGTAATCATGGTTACTTCTAATCCCAGTGATCTGCTTAGACCAAAAAATTGCCCCTCTTATTTGTTTGTAATGTTTCTAAGATAAGATTCAGATGTACATTTCTTGAATTCCCTTGGATATGGGGCAGGGGGCGTTTGAGGGAGAGCTCTCTCTGTAACAAGTTTGCCAGTAACTTTCTCATAACTGACCATGTTGGTGACACTTGTAACTTATAAATAATGAGCATTTTCACTCTCAGTGTAAGGGATAAGTCCAAATTGAAAACTAGATTCTGGATTTTTGTACGTACTGGGTATTTTATGCGCACACCACAGTTTTAAACGCCCCACTGGCTGACAATACAGACCGAAATCTATCTGTGAACGATTCTATCTTTCCATTGTTAAGGGACAAGGCTGGTTTCTGTACAATTCTTTTAGCATTTTTGAAGAATGGCGACACAGTGAAAGGACAGTAGATTTTGAATGCAGAAGCTAACATTAGAAATTTTGGTTCCTTTGCAGGAAACATTTTCAGTTGAAACAAAGTCTTGCTCTGGTAATTCTGACTGGAAATAATAAAGCTGATAACTATTTTATGAGGAAATTGTTTCTGTGTCGGGTTCATTTTTCCCCCACTAATTATTCTGTGCTTCTTTTTCATTAATGTTAGAGCACACTTTCCCCGCCCCCGCATTCCTCAGTGGCACTATTTCATTTAAAGGAGATTGGCAGTCATATAAGCCAGGGGTACCCAACCTGTGGCCCATGGCCCACTACTGGGCCGTGTAAGTGGCAGGTAGGTGCGTGCATGCACACAATCCCACTCACATGAGCAGCAGACACGCAAAGCCCCACTCATGCTCGCAGCATGCGCGCATACATGCACACACCTACCCCTTGCAGAAAACCATCTTTTTTCCCCCCTCCCCTCAACACCAGGCCGCCAATCTAGAAATGTTGGGGAACACTGATATAAACTATACAGGTAGTTCTCAATTTACGGCCACAATCAAGCCCAAAATTTCTGTTGCTAAGCAAGGCAGTGAGTTTTACCTCATTTTACCACAGCTGTTCAGCAAATCGCTGCAGTTCTTAAATGAAGCCTGTGGTCGTTAAGTGAATCTGGCTTCCACCGTTGACTTTGCTTATCAGAAACCTTCTGGGGAGGTCACAAATGCTGATCACATGAGCCCAGGACAGTTTAGCTATCATAAATACACGACAGTTGTCAAGCGCCCGAAGTTTGATGATGTGTGACTATGGGGATACTGCAGCGGTCGTAAGTGTGAAAAACTGGTTGTAAGTCACTTTTTTTCAGGGCCGTTATAACTTCAAATGACCACTAAATAAACGGCTGTAAATAAAACTGGACTGGAAGAGCATGTGAGATTTATTTTTTTCATTGCTTCTTCGAAAATATGTTTAAGCCTTTCAGACTCTGTTCACAAACATGGATCGCTGGTGGATCATTTACATCCCTACATCGCACGTAAAATCAATAGCTGCCTATAGAATCGCCATATTTTGGTTATTTTTACTATTGGTCAGGTTAAACTTTGTATTAAGGAGTTCTCCCTGAAAGCTTCTACTCACATCTCTTACTTTGTTCAGTTTTACCAAAGCTTTTCCAGGTGTTTTTCCACAGAAAGGAAATTAAATTCTATGAAACAAAGACATTATGCAAACGTGACTTCTGTGGTTGGATTGGTTTTATTCCAGCCGCTTGAGTTCTCCAGGTCACCAATGCAAAATGTTAATGAAGCAACTATGCCTTGATCCCTGCTGTGAAAATGAAATGGTATGTGGAAAGGACCTTGAGAGACAGAATGAAGAGCTAGGTAATGGCATGATAAAAGGCAGCTTCATTTGCAGATGGGAGGAAAAACATGGGAAACATTTCAGAAGGGACTCTCCCTAGTATTCCAGAGAGTAAAAGGTGAGGAGGAAGGGAATAATTTCAGTCTTGCAAGTTTCTATTAATATATAACCTTGCAATAAAGGTAGAGCTAATATTTCTCATGTTTCTTGTCTGGACCATCCTCAACAGAAAAGGATTAGCTGCAAATAACTTGTTAGCTGTCTTTCCAAGGAACATATTTTAGTTAAGGATAATTTTGAAAGCACTGAAGCCAAAATGATACTGTGCACTAAATAGTGGGGCATATTCATGGGCTACCAAGTACTATGAAAGTAGGAAGTGACTCCTGCTCTTGAGAGCTAGAAAAGTGGCATTGAAGCAAATATTCAAAAAAAGTTATATAAGCAAAGAAAAAAGGACAAGGGCATTCCTAGGGTCCTGGGAACAGAGATAATTTTAGGGAGATGCTAAGGCTGGCTCCTCCCTGACTTGATGGAGTATAGGAGAGAGAGGAGGAGAGAAGTACAATCATACATACAAGATTATTTTGTTATAACATACTGCGAAGGTGGGAACAAGGGCCCCTTTATGACTTGTGGACTCCAACTCCCACGACTGGCTCAGGAATTCTGGGAGTTGAAGTCCACAAGTCATAAAAGGGCCATCGTTCTCCACTCCTGGCCTACTGCTGTAGAATTGTTCTGGCCCTCCTGTAGAATTGATTTTTGGTTCTTTATTTCAGAGGGATGGCACTAACCAAAATCACCCAGTCAACTTTAGACTTGTCCAGTTTAGACTTGAATCTGAACCTTCTTGTTCCATGTCCAACACCTTCACCTCTGCACTATGCTAGCTATATAGATCTGCCATTTTGCTTTGCCATAGTTTGATCCTGATGCCTTGGAAAGGGGAAAAATGAAGCTAGGCAGGCAATCTATTTATCTGTTGCATGAAATATGAAGGACATGTGGCCTTTCAGATGTTATAAACTATATGTCCCAGCCATTTCCATGTGTATGGCCAGGGTGAAGCTGTCAAATTCCTCTTGGATCTGCTTAGCAGAAATGAAGCCTGTTCCTTTAAGGGAATTTGCCATTTAAAATAAGGGAGGGGGAAAGAGTAGTCTACTGTGGAAAAATGCATTTGTTTTCAGTAACTAGGAAGGTGTTATCTAGTCTAGTCACACACACACACACACACACACACATGTCTCAGTCACCATGGTAGCTATCCTATTCCCATGGCAACGCTACAGATATCCTGGGACAGGAGCCTGGACTGAAGAAACTTCTGCCTTAATATTTTGTGAAAAAAAATTGAATTGCTAATTTGGGCATTTCCTTTTTGGAGTCTCTGTTGCCTGTCAGCCTGAACCAATAAATCAATGAACTCTGAAATGGCTATTGGTCTTAGTTCTTTTGACTGGATCAGAAAGTGTGGGAGCAATGGCGAAGGTGGTTCAACCTTACGTGGAGGACAGAATATTCTCCACAACTGCATTATGCTCTTCATCACCGATAACTCCTCCTTCCATTTTACAAGGCAGAAAGTCTAAATGAAATTTGGGCTTATCATTCTTGAGCATGCTGTTATCATCACTTTGAGTATTTTTGTACAACAAATAAGCAGCTGGCATCAACTCTGCAGCAAGCCTATCTTCCACTCATGGATCATGTTATCTGCTCCAGTCCATCCTGTTGGGGCTTAACAGTTAAGGATACCAAGGTGTATACTGGAGGTGATGACACATGTGCTGGATGCCATGTAATCTCATGCTACAAATACATGCTATAAGAAGCATATGCAAGTTAACAAGAGAAGGAACTTTCAGGAATGTCATTGCCTGCCACAAAAACGTTATCTAGGTCAGCCTTCTGCTCGGCCTTGGACCATTTCAATTTGGCAGCAAGTGTACAAATTCAGCCAGGCTAAGTTGCACTTCTCTAAACTACACAACAGGAGAAATTTCCTGTCAGTGAGAACAATTGATCAGTGCAACGACTTGTCTCCAAAAGTTCTGGGAACTCCATAACTGAAGGTTTTTAAGAAGAGACTGGACAGAGAGTTGGTCTGTAAGATCTCCAAGATCCCTTCCAACTTTGTTATTCTGTATATTTATTTATTTTATATTTATAATTTTATTTCTATCCCGCCCTTCTCCCGAAGGACTCAGGGCGGCTTACAGGCAGTTTAAAACACATAATACATAAACAATTTAAAATGTTTTTGAAAAGAATTAAATTAAGCCTGTTACTAAAAATATTAAGAACCCCATCTAAAACCTCAAGAATTAAGAACAGGAGGACAAGGGCACAGCTACGATAGACCCGCCAGATGGAATAGGTGGGTCTTCAGAGCACGGCGGAAGGTCGGAAGATCAGAAATGGTACGGATTGCAGGGGGTAGATCGTTCCAGAGGGTGGGCGCTGCCACAGAGAAGGCTCTCCCCCGGGGGTCGCCAGTCGGCATTGTCTGACCAGCAGCACCCTGAGGAGGCCCCACTCTGTGGGAGCGTGTGGGTCGACGGGAGGTATTCATTGGTAGAATGCGGTCCTGCAGATAACTGGGTCCTATGCAATGGAGCGCTTTAAAGGTGGTCACCAGCAATGCTACCACAAACTATTTGCTCTTCCAAACCTACCAGAGTTACACTACTTTTGTACACAGTTGTACTGTGCTTTGATGATGCTTCAGGTAGCTTAGAAGTACATTAGGATTGTAAAAACAATGTATACTTTTTTCTTATCTCCAAGCTGAGAACTAGGAAAAAATTGCAGATACTTGTCATATCATGCTCACTACAAAAGGAATGTGCAATCAATATGTGGATCTTTCTGAAGCTAATACCTTAGCATTCAGAATAAATGTTCCATATCTATTGCTCAGTTTCACTGTATCTAGCTTCAGTGGAGATTTTGCATTCTAAGGCATGTAAAATACACAGTTCTCACTAAGGTCTTCACCTTGCAAAGAGGTAGTCATCCTAAGTTCTAGTCCTGCCTTAGCTACAAAGCCAGTTGATAAGTCACTCTCTCTCTCAGCCCTAGGCAAAAGGTGATGGCAAACTACTGCCAGAATCCTGCCAAAAAAATAACAACTATACAGATTTGTTGAGGCAATCACCAGATATCAACATTAATTTGCCCAAATAAACAACTAAGAGTTAAAATCAATCAGTGGTGGAGTTTGTTGTGCTCTTTGGGCTTGGATGCTTGCTTTCAGACATTTCATTGCCCAGAGAACATCAGCTACCGTATTTTTTGCACCAAAAGAGTGGGAGATGGATCTGCGGGGCGCCAGGAAGGCTCCAATTGAGCCTTCAGGCCGATCTTTGAGCCTTGGAGGGCCCCGGGGAGTGATTTCCGCACACCCGGAAATCACTCCACAGGACGCTCCAAAGCCCAAGGATCGGCTTGGAGGCTGAATTGGAGCGTTCATGGCGCACTGTGGGTATGCGGAAATCGCTCCGCAGGGCACCAGGAATGCTCAAAATCGGCCTCCAGGCCGGTCTCCGGACCTTGGATTGCCCAGGGGAATGCCTCTGGGTGCCGTGTGTCTTATGGTCCAGTGCGTCTTATTGTGCGAAAAATACGATAATTATGTTACCTACTTGGGTAATGAGATATCTTCAAGCAAATAACCAAGCTCAGGCAGCATCAAGGCCTCCACAATTCAACCCTGAGCTACAAATATTCTGTTTATTAATTGGTAGTCTAATTTTAGTTTACAGACAGGAATTGTGTTACAAAAACACACACACACATACATTTAGCTATTAGTTGAAAGCTATTAGAAGAGCTATGGTTTTGGTAAAATGTTTGTCTCAACATTTACCTTGCCTCTCTTTGTGTGGGCTGCTTGGTTCAGAACTGACTTTTCTCTTGACCATTTCAGAAGGCTGAGGAACGTTGAAAGAAGCATGGCGCGACAGTCGATCTTTTCTATTAGAGCAAGCTTGATGTGGAACACGGATTGGTCTTTTCACTTCAGTAAGAGTAGCACAGGTTCGAACTTCCATTTTTATATCACCTAAACAAATGCACTCATGTTAAATTGACTACTCAAAGGATGACCTATTTTATTATTTACTAGACCAAGAGTCCTGTAGCAAAACATATATTTTTTCTGCTGCATTTTCTACATGGAAAAAATGAACCTTTCCCTCCCTTCTAAGTCTTCTTGCCATAATTCATATCTCTGCTTCCTAATTATTTGCTCATCATATATAACAATAACATTATTCCTTGACTTGCTTCAGAAAATCATTGACAGGCCGGTAACTTGTTTGATAGAACTATATTTACTGAACAGTGTGTTTACATCTCCTCTCCATATCTGTTCTGTCATGTCTCATTTAGAGCTTGCCATGTTAAATATTTATATGTTCACAAATTATTCATCCCTGATATAGCCTTGACACATCACATGGATACTACACCAGTCAGATTAATAAGTAGATATTTGGCACAACAAAATCATAGACAGAACTGCTTTTCTATTACCTTATAATGCCTAATGAATTTTTTATAGGTTTATCTGGATATCATCAATTTTCTTCATAAATCCAGAAACTGATGTAAGGCTATCTGGGAAATTACTTGTTGGTAATGCAAAAATAGAAAAGTACCATTATTTCCAGTGAATTCCACAGGCCCAATCCATTTGAAGGCTGGCTTACGACCTCTTTCTTCTGTTACATGCACTTTCTTGATGAGCCCAAGACTTGTCAAGACATTAGCAATATCATACAGTCTTCTTACCTTTGCTGAAAGGAAAACAGCTATAGTTCAAATATAATGAACTATATGTCTTCATTAATTACATATGAATGTAACAAATTAGGAAAAAAGCAGTTACTGAAAAGCTAAAATTATGGGGAATTGGCGCAAAGCAAAATGTCCTGCAGAATTTTGAAAGTCATTTGAATGAATAAAAAATGGATAAATCTCTAGAAAACTCAATATAGTATATATTAAAGGATTTATTGGTGATTTATGACAGTTGGATGCTGTTGGATTTAACCCCTGTAGGTTCTTTTAGTTTTACTGACAACAAATTAGAACCATGGCATTTTATGAGAACGGAAAACTAGTATTTCAAGTAATACTAGTTTTAATTTTTTGACATTAATTTTAATCAAGCAAGATTATACACTATTTGAAATGTGTTAGTATCTTAGCCTTTGACAAGATATGCCATACTTGTTTTGTGTGATATCATTTCAGTAGACATCTCAAGAAATTACTATTGCATAATTAAGTTTGAAAGAGATTTCCTTGATATTTGTATATTATACTTGTTTTCAAATTGAAATGGCTCCAAATTCTTTTTTTGAAAATCATATATGTTCTCTAGTTCTACCGATATAACCATTACTTTTCTTGCTGATTCAGAACACTCATTCCCCAGAAGTGATTCTTACTTTTAAACTTGCTGTGATCAGCAGTATCCTGGCTTTCTTCTATCAATATTTTTGCTGCTATGTCAAGAGTGACTATCTTGGTCTTGGAGACAAGGAACAGCATGACAAATTTCTGGCTCATAATCCTCAATGACTTGTCCTTTCTGCTGTTTGCAGACGCTGTATTACAAACAAAACCCAAGTCTCAACATGTTACAATATTAACAGCCAAGAAAATATTATGAAGACTTGTGCAAGAAAAAAAACTGAAAGAAACAAAAACCATGATGAAAAGCATGTTTTAATGAGCAGAAAATAATTGCCTATAACAGATGGATGGCTACACTTTAACTATCTGTAGGTCTGATGAAATGATTATAAAAATGATATTTTAGACAAGGTAAGTTGGAATGATTATTCATCAGGGATGGGCAATGCTTTGAATTCTAGCAACTTGTCATTTTCTTGCTAAACCCTCCTTAACTCAAACATACATTTCTCTGGGATGACACAACTACTGTACACTTTTGTGAAAAATCTTCCATTTCTTGAAGAAGGATCCGAAGGTGCTCATACCTGTTTTAAAACATCAGTTCTGCTTCAGATCTGAATTGCTACACTTCCCTATTCCATCAATTATACCAGAACATAGAAGCATGGCACCAAGTTATGAAACAAAGCCATATACTGTAGGGGCTGCAACTTGAGGGCAAAAGCACAAGAGTTGTTTGACATGTGATTGACCACTTGAATCTAAAAATCCCTATCTTTTGGATCTAATGATTTATTTAAAAATAGAATAATAATATAATAATACAGCATATACTTCTTACACACATTTTTAACATTGCCAGTCTCTTCTTTAACTTACCAGATGGACAGTCTGTCTCTGAGAAGTCAAGCAATTGTCGATCTTGGAAATCCATAAAGCTTTCTTTTTTGTGTTCTCCAAATCTACACTCAAAGTTGAGTTCTTTCTGCTGGAAAGAAGTCATGAGTTCTTCATATTTTTGAAGCTCTCCTATTTCTTGGAGCTTTTTCAGAGTTTGGCTCAAACTGTGGCGACCATGCCAACAATACTGATTCTTAGCCACTCGGCTAACAAGATCAAGAGATTCCAGAACATTCACTATATCATAAATCCGTCTGCGTTCAACTCCTAGATATAGGAAATCAGAGCATAAGACAGAGAATGTAATCAAGGAACTGTAGCAATATAATTTTTGAGAAGGAAGACTTTGTCTTTGATGGAGTTTTACTTCTATATGCAGGGACCCCCAAATTTTTCCTCTTAGCATTCAATTACATAAGGACTAACAAAAATGCTACAATTTTGATGAGATTATAATTGCAATAATTTGTTAATAAGTTAAAAACAATATGGTAATGTGATAGACACATGGGCCTTTTAGGGACTACTTGTGGCAGTATAATTTTAAAAAATACTGCTGAGAATCACTCAACAGAATGTGCAAAGCAGGTGTCAGAGGACATACAGATCATAAATTGTCACTATACCAATAATATCAGTTGCAAGAGAGAGCTACAGTAAATTCTAGATTATGCCTTCATATCAAAGTGGACTTTTGAGTTCTCCTGCTCAGGAATTTGTTAAGTTCAGAAGATCTGGCAGTGATGCTATGTGTATCATTAAAAATTTGTATCATTAATAAGAAGTGATGGGATACCAAAAGTTGCAGAAATTAATGTACTTGATTGTGAGGTAACTATAAATATGAAGGTGCAAAGGCATTATTCTTCCTTGACAATAAACCTGATTGTAGCAGATGTGAGATGTCATGCACAGGGCTGCATTGTAATCAAAAGATCAAGATCCTTTTTCATTTAAAGATACTCTTTTGCAACTGATCTTGTAAGAACAATTCTCCATTGTATGTAATGTGGACAATTTGTAACACTCTGAGTTCGTTTAAAGTGTTATATTCTAATATGCTTGTGTGATCAAGGAATTATTGATTCATGAACAATATCCTAGAGCCCTGTCAGATTCCATACCAACTTCAGCTTAATAAAGGGATGCCAATCCTATATAATGTTTTCAAGGATAGACACAAACAATATCTTAGAAGTACTTCATAATTTCTAAGTTCATATATACATATAAATGTAAACACTGAAAAGAGTTTAACAATTACTGTGCAGGAAGAATAATAGTTCCAAGTCTAAGAGAAAAGTAATAACCAGATTGTGCTAGAGCTCCTATTAGGACTGCTTTCTTGAATCTGAATTCATTCCAATGAAAGGAAATGTCCAAACTCTATTTTTTATTCCAACATCAAAACTGTCTAATGTTCCTTAGTGAAAAGAGCATGAGCTCTTTGAGATTTATTGTAAGAGGATTTAAAATGTCTCAGTCTTGGAAATGCCCATATATTATACTATAAACACAAATATATAGATATTTGTAATGTTCAAAGGGAATTATGCAAAACTGAACAATACTGTTAGAGATAAGAAGACTAGGACTATTACCCAGCAGTAATGCAACTTTAAATACTATTATTACAAGTAGCAGCAATAGTCACGCCTTTTTCATGACTCGGGTCTTTAAAAATTTAAGATGGTTCACCTTGAAAGATACATTGACATACATATCTTTCTGGAAGTTGATACTATGTGAATAAAGCTAAATATTCAACTGGGAACCAGCAGCATAATCACCTGATAGAGTAGAACTTAAAAAATCCTTTAAACACAAAAAACAACATGTAGAATTATTATCTTTAATGGTTAATTTTCTTTTTTCTGTAGTATTTTTTCACTTTTAAAAAAAGTACTTTCTATGAGGCTTTTTTTGCATTGATGTATTTCATCCTAATTATTCTTGGATTTCTGTTTTCCCCCCTTTTGTCATTATTTTATGAGTCAGTGGTGGCAAACCTATGGCACGCGTACCAGAGGCGGCATTGAAAGCTCTTTCTGTGGACACGCGCGCCGTTGCCCCAGCACAGAATTCTTTACTAGAAAGCTAGAGGGACGTGGAGTTCCCCTTCCCCTCTTCACGTGTGCAAGGACATTTATGACATCGCCTGCCTCTCTGCCCAACAGCTCAATGGGAGCGTTTCCTCCCTCCCCTGTCTGGGGTAAGACGGGAAGCTGACATGCATTATGGAGTCTATGCCGAAGGCGAGAGAAGAGGAGCTAGTTTGGAGAGAAGTATACGTGCTTGTTATGACCTTTAAATCGCTCCTTGGCTTAGGACCCGGTTACTTACAGGACCGCATTCTGCAAGCAAATACCTCCCACTGACCAGTATACTCCCACAGAGAGGGCCTCCTCAGGGTGCCGTCGGCCAGACAATGTCGGCTGCCGACCCCCAGGGGGAGAGCCTTCTCTGTGGCGGCTCCCACCCTCTGGAACGACCT
>JANHFO010006011.1:175183-185879 GCA_032468095.1 Pareas carinatus | reverse complement strand
TGGTTCAGACAAGCTATATGAATGAAAAGGGGAGAGGGGGTAAAAGGCATTGCCTTAGGGAGGATTATTCTGGCATAAACATTAAAGTAAACATGCTTCTTTTCACAGTCTTTTGTGGTTAGATGATAAAGAGAATATAAAGTATTTCTTCCTCCCCCCTTCTGGGTTTCTTAAAAATTAAAAGTTACAGTTATATACTGGATTGGCTGTATATATATATATCACAGTGTTAGTTTATGAAGTGTACTGTTCCAAGAAGCAGCATCAGACACTTATCTACACTAAATCTAGTAAAAAGTGATTAGACTAATTCATGGAGAATAATGTTAGGACAAGATATTAGCAATGATGGTCAAATTGGATGTTCATGTTCAGCCTTGGTGTTCTAGGTAATGCCCCAAACTTCTAAATATTTGTGAATAGCAAAAGGGGGTATGTCCAAATTCCTAGCTAGCAACTTCAATAAACTTTGGATATACTAACTATTGCAATTTGGATATAGTAATTATTACACTTTGGATATGCTAATTATTACAATCTGAAGACATTTTACTATCCCATCTATATAACAAATGAAAAAAACAATGGAGATCCATCAAATTCTTCTCATACACTCTTTCTTTTGGCACAACAACTGAGACTGGGGCAGACTTCAGGCTAAGACCATCCTTGGCATTGAGTAGGTACATTCCACTCAAAAGACAAAGCAAAGAAGTATATATGGTCATGTCCCAAACTAAATTTTATTTAAATTTTATTAATTGAAATCAATTTTCCTCTTTTGTCTCATTAAAACATTTTATAAAAAAACCCTAAAGAACTTTAGTGGTCACATGCAATCCTGGAGATTCAGGTAGTGTGTCACGTCTTCATATGCCTGTCATGCCAGTTGCAAATCTCAAAGTATGAGGAATATGTTGAAGAAATGGTGGATACTATTACAATACTTCCTAGTGATCATGGGATTCTACCTACCAACCATCTCTTTCTTGTAGTTGCCGAAATTCCATATACAGGACAGTATGTGGTGACCATAACCAAAGACTGACCAGTGGAACCTGACCATGAAAACTTGTGGGCAATGAATAGATTTAGTTCTTTTAGAAACAGATTCCTTATTGAAAACCTGTAAAATTACGATTATGATTATAAGCACTCCAGTAATCCATCAAAAGGCATAAAACACACAATTACCATCATCTTCCTCATTGACTAGTTTGCAGCTGCTTGGTATCTGACACTTTAAAGATTGTTTATTCAAGTTGCAACTACTCTCAAAATCAGTACAAATTAATGTATGTGTTTATAACAGTTAATATTTCCAAGAGATTCAGACTGAGACGACTAAGAGTTTCTTAAAATATGAAGTTCTCCCAAGAATCAAAAAGCAAATATCTCGTTTTGCCCAATAAAAATATTTTGTAGAGACTGTACCATTTTTGCAGCCTAGAAGCTGTGGCAGTGCAGTGGTTAGAATGCAATATTGCAGGCTAACTCTGCCCACTGCCAGGAGTTTGATTTTAACTGGCTCAATGTTGACTCAGTATTTCATCCTTCCGCGGTCAGTAAAATGAGAACCCAGATTGTTGGGGGCAATATGCTGACTCTTTAAACTGCTTAAAGAGGGCCGTAAAGCACTATGAAGTGATACATAAGTGCTATTGCTATTGTTAAGTGGTAAAATTTTAATAGATTACTGTTAAAAAATAGTTTAGGAATCTTTGTGGTAGAAAAGTGTAAAAGCATGATCATCCATGACTGACTTAGAAACCAAAAAAGCAAGTAATAGCATGTGACAGTTTTGCTTGGAGGTGGCCTGATCAGATGCTTCCTTATTAAATTAAAAAATACACATACAAGTCGAATTATATAATTTCAAATATTAAATGTAGGCATGAATTAACTGGTTTGGATAAGATTAAAATCTATACCTTCATACATCATTGTCCCAGTCAATACATTCATCCAAGAGTCTGAAAAAACATTGTTGCAGCAAAATAACATGACCATCACTTTTACTGGTGCATATGTTCAAAGAGATAGTATCAGCTGATTGGATCAAATGAAAATATGTTTCAAAGGTTGAAGAATTTGACCATAGGGCTGAAGTAGTTTGGGTAACCTCAGGAAGCACAGACTACGGAAAGCAATCTTGAGAGATTCGCTACACCCTACGTTTTTTTCCCAACCTAGCATATTATAATTTATCTCATATCTGTTCCAGACAATGTGACAGTGAATAGTGGTGACATGAGATTCAGTAGCAAAAAAGAACATCAGCAGACAAGAAATGTTCCTGCTGTCACAATGTGATGGGGCTGTTTTTGAATTGAAGGTGTATCATGCTTTGCAAAGGTAACAAGTCAGTGGGATTTTTAGAATGTTTTTTTATTATTCACAACAAATATTTATGACAGGTATATACAACACAACCCTGGTGTTCATCTAGTGCCAGATTTCCTCGTATGTCTTCCTCCCAGTGACTATTCTTTTGCTGCTTCCTTCCCCTTTTCGAACTTATCAAGAGAGAATGGAAAGAAAAAAAATGGAGCATGCTATTTACTGTAGCCTGCTCAGCACAATTTGACTTTTTCCTGGATCTGCTCAAACACCTACTGTTTCTCCATTGGAGGAAGAATCTCTTTCAGGGTTTTCTGCCCCTACCTTTAAACCAAGACTAGAGCTTCATCAACGATGGACAAGTCTCTCTTGGGTTCTAGGTGAAAATGTTATCAAAGCCAGCTGGGTCCCTCCTTCCCGACTTCGGTTTGGGTGAAGATGTCTTGGATGAAGATGTCCTCTATCTGGGTTGTCACTTCCTTTTTTCCAGGGAAGCCATCCAGATCTTTATTGTCTTTCCCTCATCACCATTTGCTTTGCATACTCATGTAACTTCACTCTCCAACTTCTCCTTTCTTTTCTCTCCTTTTGTGCTCTCCTCTCTACTTTTGAGTCAGATGAGCAATATGTTCTCCAGCAACGGGCAAAGTGGGCAGCTCCCAGGACTCTAGTCCCCATGGCATAGGGCCCAGTTACTTGCAGGATCACATTCTACCCACTGATACTTCTCACCGACCCACACGCTCCCACAGAGTGGCCCTCCTCAGGGTGCCGCCGGTCAAACAATGTTGGCTGGCGACCCCCAGGGGGAGAGCCTTCTCTGTGGCGGCACCCACCCTCTGGAACGATCACCCCCCTGTAATACATACTATCCCTGACCTTCGGACCTTCCACCGTGCCTTGAAGACCCACTTGTTCCAGCAGGCGGGCTTGTCATAGCTGCGCCCTGGTCCTACATTAATCTGGGTTAGATTGGTTTTAATATATACTAATTTTTACTATTAGATGGAAATCATTTTATTGTTCCCCCTTTTTAAATCAGGCCTCATTTAATGTTTTTAATATGTTTTTATTGTCTTTGTTGTATTGTGCTTTTATGTTGCCTGCGAGCCACCCTGAGTCCCTCGGGAGAAGGATGGGGTATAAATAAAATTATCTTAGCTTATCTTATAGTTCCCAATAGGCCACGGTTCAGTAGTGGGCCACGGTCCACAGAATGGGGACCCCTGACAGATTGTTTCTCCATGATGAGAAACCTCCAAGCAGGCTTGTTCTAGCCTGGTCCTTCAGGTCTTCCAAAAGTGCATCATCCATCATTACTGCAAATTGAGTCCATCTACCTTGCTGTTGGTAGTCCTCTTCTCTTTGCTTCCACATTTTATTTGTCTCTATTTGCTTTTGTCTGTGCAGGTCTTGCTATTGTAGCTTTTTTAATTCAGCAGTTTACAGTATTTTTATAATAAATATTGACTATTTGGAGACGGAAGAGGAATCTCTGTTAAAATCAATTGTCTGCTAAATCCAAATTTACATAACTGATATCATTTGCATCATTCCTATAATGACATAATAGATGTTTTTATGCCATTTGCAGCAATTTGATCATGTATGTAATAGCATAATTGACATTTTGATGTTTAATTATGCAGAAGACATAGATTGATGCAAATGACAAAAAACATTTGAGATAAAATTTACATTCTATTTACATCATGATATAATCGGTGCTTTTACATCATTTGCATCAATTTTGTCACTTGTGTAATGATGTAATTGACATTTATGCAAAAGACCCAAATTGATGCAAATGACATTAAAGATGTCAATTATATCATTACACAAAAAAACAAAATTAAAACAAATGCACAAATGATATCAATTATATTGTTACATAATAATATCGATTGTCCAATCAGACCTTGGAAACAGCCCATGTATCCATTACTTTGTAGGTGAAATTGAAACTTCAAATGCCTCAATTAAATATGGGCATCATTTTAGGGGAAACAAATTTTTAAAAAGAAGTTGAAAAAAAGAGAAAAATCAGTAAAAACAGTATTGGGAAAACTGTATAATTTTAAATTTCCTTCCATTGAACCTGACCAATAATTGCATCACAAGATATATATATAGTATGAAATGATTTCTAATTATTGTCTTTATATTTCAACCTTTAAAAAACCTAATATAAGCTCTGAGTTTGCCTTGCTTTGTGACATAGAATAGCAAAGATAAGAAACGTATTCCCGCTTAAATTTAATCAAACTTCTGGATTTCTGGATATATACTGTTTAATTTGCCATTGCTGCATATTTTCCAAGTTTGGTTTTTCAGCCTGATATTGTTTGCAAAGTGTTCCTTTTCCAATGTTGAGCCGAATTTGTCCTTGTGATGCATTAAAACGCAGGATACATGTTAACATTTTAATTGTTATTTTTTGTTTACTTACTTTGGAAGTATTCCTAGTAGAAAAAATGAAGTTTCATTTCACATGATAAAAGGTTCCTTTTGTATCATAATATTTTAACTTTTATTGATGGAATTATGTACCATCTGTAAAATATTTTGTACCAGATTTCTCTTAAATGATAGCAAGGATTAAATTTACAGAATTTTTCCATACATCTTCCCACTTTTGTATTGTAAATATTTCTTTACAATTTTGCATTCAATTTATAATTTTTACTTGTTCACTCTGTCATGATTTAATAGTGCTCCCTCTCTCCCCTCACACACAATGTGCTTTTGTGTGTGCATATGTGTGTATTAGTAGGTGACCTTGACATCCTTTTTAAAGATTGATTTTTAGTTTTTTAGACAATTGTTAATTTGAATTTTTGCTTACCTCAATTTCAGTGATTCTTAATTGATGAATAAAATATTGATTAAATCCTAATTTTTGAATGAAAAATTTCAAATATCTGATCACTTAAATTTTCAACCAAATCAAAAAAAATTCCGAGTCTATTTTGAGGATCTCAAGAAGTACTGTTAGCTTATTCAAGGTTGCATATTTAAACATTTTCAGTATATTTAATATGTTCTATTCTATTTTAAAGTAGTTTTAATAGTATGAAAAAGGTTTGAACTATTGGAAAATTCAGGATAGTTATGAATAAAAATGGCCTATGCTTGATATACAGCAATTGCACTTCATCATTTGGAGGATGATGAAGAAGACAAGTTAATTGTGGAATTAGTTAATGAATTATGCAGTAATGAATAACAATAACAGTAAAAAAGTAAGTTTATGACCAATCATCTCGTTTACCACTTTTTCAGGAAACAGCACAGTTTTTAAAAGTGCTTATTTTCATATCTTCTTTACCATCTTGCAAAGATGCTTTACTATTTTTGAGGGATATGACATCATAGTAGTGGCAGCTTTAATTTGATGGCTTGGGCAGTGCTATTTTCCATCTTCTGATAGCAAACACCCCATGGGGATAATCTAGGATGCTTTAGGGAGGACCTTGGAGCTGGTGGTGAGCACCTATCTCCTCACGTGGAAGGACTATCTCCTTCCTGTCTTGGATGGCTGGATTCCAGATCCAGGAACTGGGGATGAGGGTAGGCCAACCTATCCCTGCATTGCCTGAAAAAAGTGAAGTTTATGGATGGAGGGGAGATAGAAGTAGATAATGGACACACCACAGGGAAAATGAAGGCTAAGAAAAACTGAAGTGGCTGCTGCTCCAGGCTGGCATGGATAAAACTGGCACGATTGCTATGTTATATAAAGTTCTTCTAAGTGATCAAAATCATTAGGAGGGAGAGCCATTCATTAGCTCAAAAGAACAGGAATAGCTCTTGGGTTAGCTTTTAGTCACAATGCTTTCTTTTCAATGAGGCATTGTTACAAAATAAGTGGTGCAAGAGGAAAAGCAGGACTGAAGCCACCCCTTCTGCATGAGCGAGAAAATGTGCCTCTTGCTTCTTATTGCCTGGGTTTCTCTGAGCTGATCTTTTTTTTCATGTATTTTCCTTAAAAGCAGATTGAAAGGAGAGGAGGGACAGCATCTCTGGGAAAAAAATATTGATCTCTTGATCTTCCATATCTTTCAAGAAAACATCCATCAATATATAAAGACAAGAATATTCCCACAGCAAACGTAACAAAAGAAGATCAAGCCTTGAACTTCAAATAAATAATCACCCTGAAAGACTCTAAGAAGGAAATCCTCAATTTCCTCAATCTATCCCACCATGTTCTCAGGAGATCAAACGGTAAATGTTTTTTGTTGGCAGCAAGCCTGAGTAGGAGGAGAATGGATGCCAGTGAAGCCACCAATTGCTGCCCTGAACTATGGTGTATGAAAAACAGTAAGGATAGTCACAATACCCTGCCTCATTGCTGAGGTACATGTAAAGTTCAGCCATGGGCGCAGTGCAATTTAGTCAATGTATTTTTCTGTTAAAGGACATGAAGAAAGCATATAAGAGTGGTGCTTATGACATCCAGCCAGTAATAGTGTCCCTAAGCCTAATGTTGATTGGGCATTCCTTCAGTTCAAACAGTATCTAGCCAGCTTTAAATTCAAGTGCTCTGTTTCATAATCAGCATCCTCTGCTTAAGTGCCAGCTCCTGGTTACATGGCAACCCTAGGGCATTTTGACTGATGGCACTATCTCTCACCAATACAAAGATTTTCATTTTTAGAATGATTTGGAAAGAGAAGTGGTATTGGTGTCCCTAAACATTGGCAACCTAGGTACTTTCCTACTTGTGACCTTAAAGCAGTGATGGCACACATGCCTCAGTAGGCACGCAGAGGTCTCTGCTGGCATGCGAGCCATGTCTCAGCATCGGTCCAGATCTGAGCATGCTCAGAAAAGAGTAGCAGCGGCAGGCAATGATGTCATGGGGCCCTGCATATGCTCAGAAAGAGTGGTGGCGCTGAGTGATGATGTCACAGGGCCATGCACATGCTGAGAAAGAGCGTGGCTGTGCCAGGAGATGACATCACAAGCCACGACTCATCCGGGCATTCGGTGTTTAAAAGGTTACCATCACTGCCCTAAAGCCAGCCCTGTTCTGCTTTCAACAGGTCAGGGCAACAGATTGTGTTCCTTTCCTCTGTTGTAATCTCTAATACTGTATCTCAGTTTCTGAAGCAGCTAAATTAATCAGATATTACAAAATTACCGGGCTAGCCAATCCATTTTTCCATTCTTGACACAGCAGATGGATTGAATGTTCACCCTTGCAATCTGAGTATTTCTGGCTAGTAACTTTGATTAAACAATTGATTTCGTTGAGCAATAATTAAACAACTGTGATGTGATAGTAATTAACACAGCTGTGCTACTAAATAAAATATTGCACTTTAAGGTTTTTTTTAAGCAGTATGCGATTGCACTGAATGTAAATCTAACACTGAAATAAGGAAATTGTTAGCATGACTAATGAAAAGCATAGAGTATAGATAGTTTTGGGTTTGCGAAAAACAGAAGTGTAATATATGTATTACATATTTTATTTCATTCATTTAACTAATTTACGTTTATTATTTATTTATCTAATCTATATAGCCGCCCATCTCACAAGAAAGTGACTCTGGGCAACGTACAACAAAATTAAAACAATGTGTACAGTATCCTTCAACCACTTCTGGATTGCACCAAATATCTCCTTAAATTTTATGTTTTGTTCATCTCTATCTGGTAAGAGAACAACTGTCTGACTTGGAAGAATTTAAACCACTGGAATCTGATGGATTACATCCCAGAGTTCTAAAGGAACTGGCAGATGTCATCTCAAAACCATTGTACCGTATCTTTCAAAAACCCTGGACCATCGAGGAACTACCGGAGGACTGGAAAAGAGCCGATGTGGTTCCCATCTTTAAAACAGGGGGAAAAAACTGACCCAGGAAACTACAGACCAATCAGCCTAACATCAATATCCGAGAAGATGGCTGGGGAAAATGGCCGCCGGGAAGCAGCCTCCATAGCGTCAGGGCCGGGAGAGACGAGGTTCCAATGGTCTGGTATGTGGGGACGGGCCCACGCCCAATCCCCCTGAATGGGGGAAACTGCTCTAAACCCTTCACCCTCCCCAAATAAGACATCAACAGGTACCATTCGGGAGAGCAAAGGGCTCCCACAACCAAGTGGTGATGACTGAGGCGACACGAGGTAATGGTGAAAATGGCGGCGAGGACAGAGAAAGCGAAGATGGTGGTGATGGCAGTGACGCCAAAGGTCGGATCCTGCCTGGTTGGAGGCAACGAGCAGATCAGGGCCGGCGGCGTCAGGGGACCGGAGATGGAAGAAACAACAATCTACGGCAGCATGGCTTAATTCCAACTCCAAACTGCTTACATGCTAGGGCGGCCTGAAAGCCCAAGGCCTTGATCCCCTCCTGGAACCAATCTACCCTGACTAAACAGCAGGCCTCAACATCTTAGCCATCTGCCTGCAGACTTTCTTCTTTTCCCCCTGGATCTTTTATTGGGAACATCCTAGACCACCAGCCTTGTCTCCCTGTCCCCCTCGCAGGCTTGGTCCATTAACACCAGGGGCTCATCTTGATGATGGATCCTAGGATCAAGAGAGATGGCAAGTGGCCAATTCCCCTCCTTCCCAACTCCTTCCCCCTCTTCCCATTCCCTTTCCCCCACACCCCATAATTTTGTAAATATTTGTTAAAGTTCTATGTTATTCAGGTTTATCTGTACATGACCAATTCCCCCCTTTCCCCTCCCGACTCCCTCCCTTCTTCTCATTCCCTTCCCCCATATCCCACATTTTGCAAATATTGTTAAAGTTCAATGTTAAATTTTTTTGTTACCTGTGCACCGCCCTGAGTCCTTCGGGAGAAGGGCAGTATATAAATCTAAATAAATAAATAAATAAAATTGGATCACATCAATACATATACACAAACAATACTGTTATATTGAAAAACCTAAGCCAAATCTACGATATAAAATTTATCTAAGCTATATATAAATACTCTTCGGGATTGACGGGGGGGGGGAGTTATAATGTTTTTGGTTTTTTTAGTTAGAGTTGAGAAGAACTTTATATTGTAGGTCTGACTTAGGTTTTTCAATATAACAATGCAGTGTGTGCGTGTGCATGTACTGATGTGCTCCAATTCTTTACAAGATGAGCTGGACTCAGGCTCGGGAGGCTGAGGCAGTTAACGAACCCCCACCCCCTCAGACTTTCAATGCTAGGTTTACCCAGCAGCAGAAGCATGCTTCTAAATACTATCTTAACCCCCTTTCCTTCTCAGGGGTCAGCCTTTTTTAACCTTAGCAAATTTAAGATGTGTGGGTTTCAGTGCCCAGAATTCCCCAGCCAACACGCAAGCATGCTGGGTAATTCTAGGAGTGGAAGTCCATACATCTTAAAAGTTATTGAGATAGACAAACTGTCTTCTAGATCATTATAGTTATAGGACATTTGGGGATACTTTAAATGGCATACATGCTGAAAATTTCACATAAGTTGTCATTGCTCATTTCAGGTCCATGTGCAATTGTTAAAATTTTAATAAAACATTGAATAAATAAATAAAACATTTAATAAAACATTGAACAATTATTAATTTTATGTGGCCTATAGAAAAGTTTCAAAAATACTGTTGTGCTAGGATGGAAGAACCACAAGAATACATTTTGTTCAGCAAACTCATTTGAAAAGGTTTCCCAAATTAATATTCTTCCTCCTGAAGAATCTTCCAGTTAGACGCAGTGTCATTGTTTCATTTTCATTAGAAATGGCTAAAATGAATTATTTCTCAAATGGAAATGCTTCTTGCATGATGTGAGCAATAATTGTGAAGACTAATCAGTGACCATCCAATATCCTCTTACTTGATGAGCCATCCTTCCTTATTTTCTCTCTCTGTGTTAATAAATGCAAATGAACTACGCTCAGCCGGTCAGGATTAATTTTGAAAAGTCAGATGAAAATCTGGGGAAGTAGTATTTCTGATTACCAAACCAGCCAAATCTCTGTTCTCGTGGCCTGGAGAGGTTTTTTTAAGGTCAGGAGGGCAAGGGAGATACCTGGAAGAGATTTATTTGAATCTCTTTCTTTAATTTGGAAAATTGATAGCTACTAAAAAAGATGAAATCTGGAACCATACAGTAAGTGCCCATCTTCTATCTCCATTAATTAACATCTCATTTTAGAGGCCGAAAAATATATGATCTCAGAGCAAAATCCTTCATCATGTGGATAGAAGCTCTATCTTCACTTCATATGCTTGTAAATTGTAGGAATAGGATAGGATAGGATAGGATAGGATAGAGAAAGAATAGAATAGAGAAAGAATAGAATAGAATAGAATAGAATAGAATAGAATAGAATAGAATAGAATAGAATAGAATAGAATAGAATA
>JANHFO010006011.1:70863-81142 GCA_032468095.1 Pareas carinatus | reverse complement strand
CAATGGTTTATTGCTTCAATGGGTCAGTGCATATAGGATTGGAGCAGGGATATCTGGGAGCTCCTCAGCCATGGCTGAGGAATTCTGGGAGTTGAAGTCCACAAGCCTTAAAGGGACCCAAGGTTGGAGACCTCTGCACTAGAATGCAAAACACTTTACAGGTAGTCCTCAGCTTACAACCACAATCGAGCTCAAAATGTCTGTTGCTAAGCAAGGCAGTTTGTTGTGAGTTTTGCAGTTGTTAAGTTAGTAATATGGTTGTTAAATGAATCTGACTTTCCCATTGACTTCGCTTGTCAGAAGGTCCCGAAAGAGAATCCCGTGACCCCAGGACACGGCAACCGTCATAGGTAAATATGAACCAGTTGCCAAGCATCTGAATTTTGATCCCATGACCGTGGGATGCTGGAATGTCCGTAAGGGAGAAAAGCAGTCATAAGTCACTTATTTTAATGCCATTGCAACTTCGAATGGTCACTAAACAATGGTTGTAAGTCGAGGAGTCCCTGCATGGGAAAGACAACTTCTTTCAGACCTACATCCCCGATGAGACAAAATGCATCTCGGTATTGAGGTGGGCCTGGCCAATGACGTTGCAATCACCTACTCTCTTCTTGAAGGCCAGTGGGAAAACTTTCTTGAAGGCCTTCCGGAAATTAGTGCCCATGAAGGCATAGACAATGGGGTTGAGGGAAGAATTGGCATAGGACATGCAGTGAGCCCAAATCTTCACCTTGTAGGTATAGTAATTGTGCTGAAAGCTGGAGTCAAAGGCTTGGAAGAGGATCAGAAGCTGCACCGGACCCCAACAGATGATGAAGAGAGCAATGATGATGGCCACCATACGAGAGATCTTGGCTCGCATCGCTTGAGAGAGTTCTGACAGCTGCTGTACCTGGATTGGGGCACAGAAAGGAAGAAGAAGAGGTGACCCCCCAAGGAAGAGGAAGATAGAGAGAGATAGTATGACATCATTAAAATGTTGGACTGAAATGCCCGAGTTTAAGTCTACCCTTCTTGTTCTTTAGTTGCTACATTATGTCGGACTCCCTGTGACCCCATGGACACGGCATGCCGTCTGCCCCAGTCCCCCACGATCTCTCAAAGTCTGCCCAAACCTATATCTCTACCAAGTCAATGATAGTATCTAAGCATCTCATCCTCTGCCGTCCCCTTCTCCTTTTGCCTTCAATCTTTCCCAAAAATATCAGGGACTTTTCCAATGAGTCTTTTCTTCTCATTTGGTGGCCGAAGTATTTGAGCTTCAGCTTCAGTATCTGTCCTTACATGACACTGTTAATGAGGAGGGTGTTTTGTGACAGGATGAAATGTGTTTTGTGACAGGATGTTTGTACTTTATAACATGATGACATGATGAATGTACTTAAGATTGTGAATTGTATTCATGATTAAGATCCCCGTTTGTTGATTGCAGCTTATATGTACTTGACAAGATTAATGTACTTTATGACTATGCATGTATCTTATGCTTATACAGTATATACAATTGATTATGCCTATATATGCAATGACTATGCTTATACATACAAATGATCATGATTATGCTTATATATACAAATGATCATGATTATGCTTATACATACAAATGGCTATGAATGTATCCTTGATTGTAATCACAGTTGTTTATTGTATGTATGTAGGCATTAAGCATGTACACCAAAGACAAATTCCTTGTGTGTTGTGACACACTTAGCAAAATGAATTCTGAGTCTGTTTCTGATTCTGACAGGGCCCACATCTCCATTGTAACTGAATTCATCCAAATTGCTGTTGATTATCCTCTTCTCTTTCTTTCCATTTTTCTAGAGTCTTTTCTAGAGAGCTAGCTCTTTTCATAAAGATAAGATCACATAAGATCATGTCACATAAGATCAGAAATTATTGTGTACATTCATATCATTAGTGAACCTGGCTTTTATAACAAGAAATATTGAATTTTTAAAAAACAGCTAATAGAATTAAGCTTTATATTTATATGCTTTAGAATGTAATGCAGTTCTACCTGACATACATATATTTCTACCTTTTAAAGATGGTAAAGATTTACTATCATTAAATAAGTTAAGGGGCAAAATCCTAGTACAATGCATTAAATATTGTGTGATTTTTCTGTTAAGAATGTAGTCATGAAAAAAATTTTTAAAAGCTAACAAACTCACTCTGATTCTTACCTAGAATACTTTGCAGAATATAAATTTGTAATCTATATTCAAATTTGCTGAGGTATGCTGATACCTGTGTAACTCAATGTATATCATTTCTTTAATTCTCTCAGTGCAAATCACTTTGATTTTTAATTCTGTCATCTATTATACATTTTTCAAGATACTGAAGTATGTGCCAGAGTCCAGGTTTGCAGGCACTATAGGTCTTGTAGTAACAGCATAACTTCCCTCACTATAAATTCTATAAATACATGAACATCTTACAAATGTATGCATATGAGGAGGGTGCTAAAATTATAAAATTATCTCAGCACAACTTTTAAAAAATGCTTTTCTGAAAAAAAAACCTAACTGCAAAGTTTAATTCCCTTTATGATTTATGACTTTCAGAAATAGATGAATAAATGCTTGCCAAGGTTTCCACCTGAAGTTTTCTATTTAATATTTCTTGTGACACACACACACACACACACACACACACACACACACACACACACACACACACACACACACACACACACACAACTTAAATAGAGTGAATATATGCAATGTTACTGATTTCACAGACCATAATAACAGACAACCTTGAAAAGTAACTGTCAAACAATGTTAGAGTAAGAGCAGATAAATGATTTTCATAAAAATACAAGAATTTTAACATTCAATATTTTTCAGGCACATGTCTGCACAATAAAGGTAATTGCTTCAAAAAGAGACAATGGACACATTTGTGAGGATATTTAGGATATTGCAAACTGAATAGCATAAAGAAGATGATTCTAAAATAAAGACAAAAGAGAGAAAAGTTCAAGGCCTGGTGACTGCATTCATGTTAGTGCTTTTGGATATAATATGGAAATACCCTATTATATCGATTATAAGACACATGTTTTTCTGAATTTTGGTGTCAGTATTTATGGTGCGTCTTATATTCAGTGGTCTCTTATCTGGATAAAGAGTTTTTTTATTTTTTTATTTCTAACAGAATAAGGGTGTGTCTTATAATCGGTGGCATCTTATAATCGATGTAATATGGTAGCTTGCCATTACTACTTCTGGGATGTTCTTTTGATTTCCTATTCTGTATCAGCCCTAAAATTCCCAGTTCGTCCTGAAATCAGGACTCACTTTGCTTAGCTTCTGAGATTGACTAGCTTTGTATGACATGTCGTCATGAGTATTAACTGTTGCTTATTTCCAACTTTGATCAAGGAATTCACAGTAAATTCTGTACTCATTTGAGATCACAGTGGTTGTTTTGTTTGAAGGCTGCACTTTTGACAGCTGCAATAATTCTTTAAGCAGAACTATTTTAAATACAAGTTGCTGGAACGCCTGAAGTTCATGTTCTGGGATCATTAAAATATTGGTCTCCCTAAGTTTGATTCTGTTATGAAAAATACCAGGTTTGATAATATTAAAAGTTGCTGGGAGTTGCATTCCCCTCATTTCTGATTAAAGTCATTCATCTGGGTTATCAAAGCTATTTTTTTTCAATTTAGGGAGATCAGAGGAATAGAAGGTTAATAAATCAGTGGATGAATAAATAAATACAACTGTCCTGTAACAATACCTGGGATTGGAAGCAAATAATCAGGACTGGTTTCAGAAGCAATTGACTACTGTAATATCTTGCTCAAGAATGATAAAGAGGTTTTTTAATTTTTTTAATTTCTAACAGAATAAGGGTGCGTCTTATAATCGGTACTGTGACATAAGGAATTTTTACTGGCTTCCAAACAGTTCTACTATACAGGGCTGTTAATGGTTCTGTCACCAACAATATTTCTGAAAAAAAATTGGCAATAACTTTTCCCAGTTACCAAGAAGTTAAACCATAAAATTAGTAAACAATTGATCTTGATAGTAGAAGTTTCCCTGGAATGTTAACATCTACTTCAAGTGTATCGTGTGAGAGATAACAACAGTAAATATTGTTCACATTGAATCACACAATGTGTGTCCAGATGTCAAGTGACAATGTCATGTTCAGGTTTCCTGCCTGTTAGGTCAATTTGTTTGAAGCATAATTCATTTCTACATGGGTGTATAGTCTGAGAGTTTAGGATTATACACAGTTCTTGTAAGTCTTCTGTGTAGAGCCCTCCAACGGTTCTCATTGAACGGGCACAGAAAAATGAGAGAAGAACAAAATGATTAAAACTAGAGAAAGTGAGCAGCTGCATTTCTTTTAGGAGTATTCACATTACATTTAAATTAACTTATACTAGTACCGAGTCAGACTGTTTGGGAAAGTACTGTGTTGATAAGGCTTAATATTGCCACTCAAATGTGAGTATCATCTTTTGTTCCTCAGTAGGCATCCCGGATATAAGCTCTTTTCATAAAATACATTAATGAAATTGGTGAGCTTCTTTATCAGTCAAGTACAGAAGTGGATTTAGATACCAAGTAATTTACTAATGTTCTGCCTAGATCTTCTAATGTCACAGATGCACAAAACAAACATTCTCCTCTATGAGGATTTTCCCTGATCTCTACTTTCTGTACAATGGCGAAATGATTGTTTTGAAGAGGAAGAGAAATTGAAGGACAAAAGATATATCTAATAACAACCATGCAGAGCATTTCTCATTCTGTGTATATATTGAAACACAGATTCCAATTCAAGGAGGTTATTACTGCATTTATTTGGAAACCTGTTTTATTGTTTTGTGCTTCATGTTTTTTTCCCCTTTAAACTTGTTTTTATATCACATTTCATTTGAAAGGAGGTTACTCATAAAATGTTTCTTCATCTTATAGATTGCATGATTGCACCATTACCATTTATGTTTTGGGGACCATTACAAAAGTACATTAGGAATTGTATTTCCTAGGTTGTGTTTCTATTTTAGACTGGGGGGGGGGGAAAGTCTTGGGAAGAGGCTATGAGAATGATTCAGACAAGCAGACTAGTAGCAGCTGCCTATCATAATCATTCTTCCCCACCTCCCTTGGGAAAGCTAATAAAAATCAGTTCCTCTACTATCTATAGTAATGGCCAGCATCCTTTTCAAAAAAAAGGGACACTATACTGGATAAAGTCAAATCATTTGTCAATTGAAACCACAGTAATTGGAAATCCCAACATCTTTTTCTCCATAAACAGGTAAAATGCTTGACTCCCAGTTGAATTACTTCCCTATTCAGCATTATCTTTGAAAATAAATCTACTCCCTGAGGACATTAATCATTTTGGCAAAATGATTTTCCAAACAATTGTGGGCATAGTGTAATATACAGTCATATTAAAGAGTCCAGACCAATTGGGAGTTATGTGGCATATATGTTTTAAAAATTACCATGGTTGGTTGCATAGTCAGTCAGATGTTTAGGCTGGATTTTTCAGTTTTATCCATTTAACAAATCCTTTCCAAAAACCTGGGATAGGCAGATGTTGTTGTTTGATAGTGTGAAAGGCAATGTCGCAGGATGTTAGGATTCCCTCCTAAAGATTGTGTTGATTGTCCATCCTTGGTTGGGGGGGAGAAATTGCCTCCCTTAGAACAGGTTCACAATTTGGGTGTCTTGGTGCACCAATTGCAACCCTACTTGGATCAGGAGGCGCTCCTCACAGTCACTCATGCCCTTGTCACCTCATGGATTGGCTATCACAATGTGCTCTACATGGGGCTACCCTTGAAAACTGTTTGGAGGCTACAGCTGGTTCAGAATGCAACCGTGCGAGCTGTTGTGGGTGCGCCTAGACACACCCACATTACACCAATTCTTCGTGAGCTGCACTGGCTCCCTATTGGTCTCCGGGCACAATTCAAGGTGTTGGTTATTACCTTTAAAGCCCTACCTGGCTCAGGGCCAGGTTATCTCTGAGACCGCCTTCTACCCAATAACTCCCAATGACTGGTAAGATCCCACAGAGTTGGTCTCCTCCGGGTCCCACCAGCTAAACAATGCCGGTTGTTGGGCCTGCAGGAGAGGGTCTTCTCTGTGGCTGCTCCAGCTCTATGGAACCAGCTACCTCCAGAGGACCGGACCATCCCCACCCTATTACCCTTCTGTAAAGCGGTGAAGACCTGGCTCTTCCAGCAGGCCTGGGCCGTTGATCTCGCTTTGATCTGGTGAAATGCGGCCATGAATGATGTGAATGCTTTTTAAGTTTTTAATGTTTTTAATGTTTTTCAATTTTTTAAATGTTTTGTTTCTGAAACGTGTTGTGAGCTACCCTGAGTCTTCGGAGAGGGGCGGCATATAAATGTAATAAAGTAAATAAATAAATAAATAAATAAATGTAAGCTGTTCCAAGTAAAGCTGCCTTTGGCTTCTGACTTATGGTGATTTTGTCTATTTCGAGTTGCATGTCTTTGAATTTTATGATATTCTCCAGAACCTTTTCATCTGTTTTGCTGTCTCAAGATATTGCTACACTATTGCCACTACCCTGTTTCCCCAAAAGTAAGACATCCTCCAAAAATAAGACCTACTTACAGTTTTGCCGCTCATTGAAATATAAAGCATCCCCCAAAAATAAGACCTCCCCTCTAATAAGGCCTCGGACTTCTGGTTCTGAGCGGCCTCGGTTTAAAAATAAGACATCCCCTGAAAATAAGACCTAGCACATCTTTGGAAGCAAAAATTAATATAAGACGGTGTCTTATTTTCGGGGAAACACGGTATTGCCAATTTTGTCTTCCTTACTGGCAATTATTAAATCTGCAGTGTGATGTGGTAGGTGCTTGTCTATTTACATTCTAAAGTTCTTGAGCACTTTAGCTTCTTCATTTTTAATACTTTAGTTATTCTGTGATCTCAACAGTTTTTGCTTGCAGTCAAATGGTATTTTTTGAAGATCTTCCAATGAACAATTGTTGCTACTTTGTCATGCCATTGCTTGTAGTCAGTCTGTGGAGCTTGACCGCAGGAGCTTACTAGATGATCCAGTTTTTTCAGCTTCTTTGCAGAGACGGCATTTGCTGTCTGTTGCTGTCTTCCCAATTATGGCTTTGTATGAATTTGTTGTTCAGGAAACTGGTCATGTAATATTTTGCCTTGCCATGTCTCATTTCTATTCTTCATTTGGTCTTTCTTGTAGGTCAGTTTGGTTTCTTTATAAGCCTTCATGGCATACTAGCATGTCAAAGTATCTGTAATATATAAGTATTTAATGGATACTTCATTTTTTGGGGTAACAAAGAAGTAAGACTTCTCATAGTATAGAATGTAGCAATGAAATTCTAATCAATAGCTTTAAAATGCTTTTTCCCAATCAAGATTGTGCTCTGTCATAAGCAATATTTTCTTAACTTACATAGATTTATATTATCATGTATTTTTCATTTTAATCGTAGCAAGAGAGTTACAATAGATATTTGAATTAAACTGTCATTATTATAAAGTAGGCAAAGTTCAGACAGTGCCAGCCACTATAAAATGAATAAATTTATAATAAAATCCTACATAATTTATTAAAGCAAATGTATTTTAAATATTCACAGGAGCTTCATTAAATAGATTTGTCTGAATGTTGGTAAAACTAAATTTCATTTGAATTTAAAGAATACCCTTTTAATGGGTAAGTATTTTTGATTTCTCACTCCACATTTGTGAGGATTAGCTTTTACTATTAGTCATTATCTTCTCGTCCTCCTCTTTCAAGTTAAAACATATCGATCTTTTTATCAGCCCTTGTAAGAATCCACAAGTGAAGTAGCAGCACTCATTCTAAGTAACAAAGTACTTAATGATTTAAGGTAACTGTTGTTGCTGTTGTTTTGTCCATCCAGCCCTGTCCAACTCTTGGTGACTTTATAGGCAAATGGTCTCCATGCTACCCTGTCATACACACAGCTTCTTTCAGTTGTTGGATATTCATCTTTGTATCAGTTTTGATGTTACCAAGCCAGAATATTCTTGGCTTGCCCCTTCTTGTTCCACTAACCATTCCTAGCATCATTGCCTTCTCCAATGAATTTGCATTCATGACAAATTAATCAGCGGTAGTCTTGTGATTATGTCTGGTTTTATACGATTTTATACATATTCAAGTCCTCTTTGTTAGTTGCTCTTGACTATCCATGGTACACGCAATAATTTATGCCAGCACCACAGTTCAAAGTCATAAATTCTTCTTCAAACAGCCATTCTTAATGTCCAATTCTCATACATATATCATTATAGGGATGACTATTGCTCTAATTAGCCTGATTTTTGTATTTATGCCAGTATTTCTGCTTTTCTAGATCTTATTCATATTAATCATTGCAGTGTGGCTTAAGGTTGCCCTGGGTTTGATTTCAGGAGTAGAAGTGCCATCATGAACAATTTTTGATCCAAGGAGGATATATTCTTAAAGTAAGTCAATTTCCTCTTTTTGGATTTTAAACATTTGATGTCCATCTGCAGCTGTTGCCATTGTTTTCCTGATGTTAAGACTCAATGCTACTTTTTCACTTTCATCCTTGATTATCCAGATCATTTTTCCAGTTCTTTATTATTTTCAATCAATGGTATTGTATCATCTATATATCTCAAATTATTTTTGGTTCTTCCCCCAATCTTCACTCCAACATCAGACAGTTCCAGATCTAATTTCTGCATGATCACTTCAGCATATAGATTGAACAAAAATGGTGCTAAAATAGATCCCTGTCTAACTCCCTTACTGATCCCAAACAAATTGGTGTTTCTATGGTATGTTCTCACTGTTGCCTCCTGATTAGTGTACAGTGATCTGATAGGTCTGATTAGGTGGGCTGGAACATCAAGATTATGCAAAGCCGTCCATAGTTTATTGTGTTCTACACAACCAAAAGCTTTACCGTAATTCATAAAATATATACTGTATATCGATCCTTTTGATATCCATGTGCCCTTTTCGGAATAGAAAAGAATAGAATAGAATAGAATAGAATAGAATAGAATAGAATAGAATAGAATAGAATAGAATTCTTTATTGGCCAAGTGTGATTGGACATACAAGGAGTTTGTATGCTCTCAATGTACATATAAGCTACAAGTGATAAATTCTGATCATAATCATAAAATACATTCATCATGTCATCCTGTCATAAAACACATCATATCATAAAATACATTCATCATGTCATAAGATACATTCTTGTGATAGGCATAGAACAGTCATAGAATTCTAGATAAGCAATCTACAAGTCATACTAGGATATTAAATAAAACGACTACTATAGATTGTAGGATACAGGCAACAAATTAATTTTCATACAAGTAAGAGAATGGCTAATTAGATTAGTTTAGGTTAGGTTAGGTTAGAATTCCACATCATAAGCCATGTTCTGCACAATAAGCAACTTCAGTTACTGTATTGTTTCTACATTTATGAAATTAGTGGTTGCCCCAAGTCTACAAGAACAGAGAGTTTCACATTCTGCCTAGAATCTAGAGTAACAATAATAGAAATAAATAGGTACACTTGCCTGATGTTAGCGATCTGAGTTCTCTTTAAATTGTTGATCTTCGGTGTTCCTGAGAAGAGGGATCAGCAAAGTTTCCCTGGTGTGCTACTTCTAAGCAAGCTGGGCACTTCCTGGCTGCATGTTCCATTGATTTAAGGTTCTGCATCTCGTTGCTGGAGGCTTCACCAGGCATGATCTGGCTATGTGCCTGGTGTCCCCACAGTAAAACCACAGTTCCTGATCCCTTCTCCTTTGCTCCTCTCCTTATGAAAGGAATCTCTTGGTTGCACCAACCTGCATGGATTTCCCCATACTGAATTCTGAGGAGGCCACTGGGAGGGATGGTATGGGGGAAGACAGGCTCTAGGCCAGTGATGGCGAACCTTTTAGAGACCGAATGCCCAAACTACAACCCAAAAGTCACTTATTTATCACAACACTTCCCCCCGTCACCATTGCTGACCCCCCTGTGGCCTCCCATCCTGCCCGCAGCCTACACGAGCTTGTCGCAGGCCTTCCGGCAGCCTACCCCAGCTTCTGCAGCCTGCTGTGGGCTATGCTCCCCTCCAATCTAACTTGTCTCCTGTCTTACCATTGCCACAGACTCTGTGCTACATTTGAGCTACCCGCCTTACCCCAGACAGGGGAGGGAGGAAGTGCTCCCATTGGGCTGCTGGGCAGAGGGGCGGGTGATGTCAGAAATGT
>JANHFO010006010.1:535317-547347 GCA_032468095.1 Pareas carinatus | reverse complement strand
GTTCGATTCTCACTGGCTCAAGGTTGACTCGGCCTTCCATCCTTCCGAGGTCGGTAAAATGAGGACCCAGATTGTTGGGGGCAACATGCTGACTGTGTAAACTGCTTAGAAAGTGCTGTAAAGCACTGTTAAGCGGTATATAAGTCTAAATAATAAATAATATAAATAAATAAAATTGTTTTCAAGGCACAATAAAAACTAGATGAAATAACATTATGACCAAAGCTCCTTAAATGAAATGCAAAACATACCAATTGGGAGGAGAAGCATTTATCAAAATCTAATTAAGGAGGATTTAGCCATCAAAAACCCAATGAAATATGTTCGCTTGCTGGGAAAAAGTGAGGAGACTGGACACAAAGGTGCTGCAGTGGTCAAAAAAGCAACTCCAGGTCTTAATGTTCTCACAACATCAGCAAATTAATTTCTTTCTGGCTCTTCCGCAGAACGAAACCAGTATTTTCCTGCTGTAATGTTGTGTTTGTTTGAAATGGTGTGTCTCTGCTTTTCCATAGCAGGGTGCTCTTCCCTTATTCTTCCCCCTGCCTGCAGAAGTCCTCTGAAGTAAATGCTAGATCCACTTAATAGTTCAGCCAAAAGAAGCAGAGGTGAATTTGATCAAAGATTTCTGTTTCCCTTTCTCTTCAGCAGGAAGAAAAAGGTCTTATAATCACCAGCTGTTTCCTGCCACCCCTGTGAAAATATTCCTGATAAATGTTTTTATTGCTACAGTAACAACCTTAGGATTTGCTCAATGTTCTCTGCATTTCAAGTCAATAGAATAAGCCCATATTCGGAATTGGTTTATAAATGGCTTTTTGAGATTTTTGGGAAGTGAAAATAGTAGTCATGAGAAGTAGTTGAGATCAAAACTACATTTCCCTCCTTTTGCAGGGAATTTCGGAAACTATCTCTGGCATTCCTGACAAACACGTTTCCAACTTGTTAGTTTATTTTATTTGAGGTATATGGGCACCAATTTGTAAGAGTGACATTTGGCAACTTAAAGAAACATGAAAAAAACTGAAAATAAAACAACTGGGCCCTACAGACAAGACAAGCTCCATTCACAGGATGCAGGCAGCACACAAAACCACACCCTCTCCAGTCCATGGAGAAACCTTTCCCCATGGAACCAGTTCCTGGTGTCCCAAAGGTTGGGGGCCACTGACATAACCAATACTTGAATTGCCTTCAGAGAAAAACTCAATGGCCAGGGAAGTCATATACTTAATCAGTACTCTTGCTGCAAAATTCTAAACACTATTCAAAGGCACGTCCCAGCCTTATAGTTAAGGATTATGCTGGTATAATCAAATCAGTAACAGTTACTAGAGCCTGAAAACATATTGAAATATTTATAGTCCTTCATTTGTTTATAAGATTTATGAATGCCTTAGTCCACAAAGACTCTAGAGTCTAGATGGTATACAAAAGGTAATCTTCAAAAACATTGTTCAGTGTAGCTCATAAAAGAATGAATCTCTACCAGGATGAGTAATTAATATGCCTTTAAAAAAGGGAGGGGTATAATAATGAACCATTCCCCACTGCTTTCCATAATTAGGAACTATTCCTTTTCTCAACTGTACCCTAATTTGTTTTTCTGGTTGTAGTAGAAAATAAGAAAAAGTGGAAGCTCAACATGAAATCCTTTCCATGCAGGAGGTCTTCAGTATGTTGTAATTAGAGAAAAAAAGTAGGTTAGATAGTAGGAGAGCCCAGCTAGCTACTGTAAGTAAAAGTAGAAAATATTGAGGTTAGGATGATTGATATAGCTTAAAAGAGGTTTCTATATTCCTACAGCTGGGCTGTTAGAAACTGTGTCCATTTGTCCTATGCCCACTGTAGACGTATTTATTTGAAAATGTAAATGCAAGAAACAAACCAATAGTTGGAGGTTTTTTTCATGATAATGATATTGAACACACCTGAGGAGCTGTAGTGGCGCAGTGGTTAGAGCGCAGTACTGCATTCTACTTCTGTTAACAGTCGACTGCCAGTAAGTTCAGCAGTTCAAGTCCCATTAGCTCAAGGTTGACTCAGCCTTTCATCCTTCCGAGGTCTGTCAAATGAAGACCCAGATTGTCTGGGGCAATATGCAATATGCTTAGAGAGTGCTGTAAAGCACTGTTAAGCGGTATATAAGTCTAACTGTTATTGCTATTGCTATTGCTATTGCTAACCTCCTCTGATCTTTTCTTCAAGTCCTTCCTTTTGATGTTGATCAGATTGCAGTGTGTGACAATACATTGTCAAAAGAAAAATCCCATAGTATATCGCAGCATCCATCGTTAGTGTTCCTGGATCAAACTCAATCCCCATCCTTTTTGTTCCCAAGGTGATCGTCTGGGGAAACTACGGGCGCATGGAACGCAAGTACTTCATGGGCGTTGCTCGAGTCCTCTTGGAAGAACTGGATTTGTCCACATTGGCAGTTGGTTGGTATAAGCTTTTCCCAACCTCTTCAATGGTGGATCCTACTACTGCCCCCCTCCTGCGCCAGTCCTCACAGCTTTCCCTGGAGAGTACAGTAGGACCTTGTTGTGACAGATCTTAATGAGCAAGGAAATACTAGGGGTATTGGGTCTATTTTTAAGATCATGATTTCAAGGTTTTGTTTGCCTGAATGCTGTCCTCAAGTGCATTGCATCTTCAATCAGTCCCTGGGGGAGTCTGAAAGTGAGGATAGCCAAGTAACCTTGATGAAATCAAAATGGAGGCCAGTGACCTTTCTCCATCCAAGTAGGAGGAGCTGTGGGGCACCAGTCCTAGTTATGAAATGATGCTGATAAGACACACTTTTCGGTTTTTCATTTATTCACTGTCATCTATACATATTCAGATCAATGTAACATCTTGAAATATTGCAACCATTTATTTTCATTGGGGAAGATGTTCTTTTTTAATACTATTTTACAAATTTGAAAATAAATGAACTTTGGCTATTCTTAAATATTCAAAGCAAACATCTGGCCTAAATTAACAGCAGTTTCAGGGAAACTTTATGGGGTTTGTAAATGTTCTTTTTCCTTTTAAAGAGTGGGGAGGCGGGAGAAAGAACTGAAACTATTTCTTAGAGCAAGTTGCATTTAAGATACAAGTACCATTGCTGTATTTTTTTTAATACTGTGCCAAATTACCAGCAGTGTCTTCTATCACTATAGGACTTAGGTCAACAATACTGCTGAAGAATTATTTTGTGGGAAGAACTAGAAAAGATTCTAGGTCACTCAGTTGCAACACAGAACATGGCAAACCAATGGAACACTGTGCAGAAATTACAAATTGGAAAATTTGTAGAGATTAGATTTATTATTGAATAGGAACATTGTCAGCACACAAAGACACACACCATACCTTACCTCAGCTTTTGCTGTGCTTCTTCTTGTTGTGTCTTCTTATTCCCATATTCTAGCCATGCTTTGGATTTTTAGTGCATATCTTTTGATGTAGAATAGGGTTTGGTTTCAAGGACAATAAGCTATTCCACTATTGCAGGTAAAATTACACTATAAAGATTTGCTTTATTTAAAGGGAAGATACAAGAAGATAGCATTCAATTTTTCACCTGAGAGACATGTGTAAAGGATGTTGGGAAGCTACATTTAACAGAAGGAATTTTTATTTGATCTACCAGTGTTGTGAGGCAACCTGAGGAAAAAAGAGGAAGAGTTAGATTTTTCCAAAGTTCAGTTGCAGGAAGTAGTAAAAACATTTTCACAAGTGACTTTAAAAGCATCATGCGGTCTTTGAAATTATTTGTGTTCATATGTGAATTATTATAATGCACTTTTGAGTTAATGGGCACAGGTAATAACTAAAATTGGCATTTTGACTTTCATGTGGCTTTGTATGCTTGTACATATAGCTAATCTATGAGTGAACATGTCCTATTCGTGATTCCTCCATGCATCATTAGACAATTGTACATGTTCCAGAAGCAGCAAATAAGAATATGTCTTCTACTGTGCTAGATATACTGATCTACATCTAGTATAAAGAGAATGTTTATTTTTTAACAGAGTTAACTTTGAATCAGCAGAAGAGGTAGAACTATCTCTGAAGGTTTGCAGGTGGAATAATGACTTTCTAACCAATCACTTGTGAAAATACTCTAGTCATTGCATTTGGGAGAATTTGAAACTGTAAGAATAATAATAATGTACATATTTTAAGTTAACCAGTAAAAAAGTTAAGCTATATATATATTAAAAAAATACAGCTAGAAAGCAATTATCAACAAGAGTTGGTGATGGATAATTTAATCACTATCCCAGATTACCTGGATGAAGGCAGTAGAACTACCTTCCCAACATGGTCCTCCTCAAATGTTTAGATGACATGGCCCTAAATTCCCAGCCAGCAGGATGGATATCCTTATTTGACTGGGAATTCTGGGATTTATATCCCAACACGTCTAGAAGGCAACATTTTAAAGAAGATTGCATTACAGACAGCAGTTTTAGAAGGTGTTCCATGCCAGGATCAGAAATTCTATCTAGATGTTGTTATATATTTCTTTTAGTTTCTACTCTAATGATTGCTCTGTGTTTCTGTTAGAATGGCAACAGTTGACTTCATTTCACAATTTAGGAGTCCAAACTATGTATGAATATTTTGGAGCCATCTGAAAATGTCTTCCTATTCTGTAATTATAGCAGAAAGTAGTAATCAGGGGACACACACAAAAAAAGCATGGCTGAAGCATGACTTTAGGGATACCCATAGAATGAAATTTAGACAGTTGTATGTTACCAGTAGCATTTTAAAGACTTGTAAAATAACAACCATTTTGATTGCAAAATCAATAGGTTTAGTAATGAACTCTGCTAGGAATAATTTAATATAGATAATAAAATACAAGAATGATGTTAATTTTAAGCATTAAAATCATAAAACCTCCAGAGTTTCAGTCTGATTGTCTAAATCTATTTTACTTATGTGCTTTCCAGAGAATTTCTTTCCATGTTCATATCAGAGAATTTCTGTGTACAGACTGAAGGAAGGTAGTTGTAGTCTAGATGCTGGTCAAAGTCCAGTTATGACTAAGTTTATTTTTAAAAACACTATACTTCAAGTTGATATATATTCATATTTATGTATAGTAATTATTAGGCAATATTGTAGAATATCTGTATGAATTAGAATAGTTTAGGTTAGATTTAGTAGTTGGTAGCTATGGACCTTTCTAACAATCTTGTTATTTAGAAGAATGATAGGAAACTGATGGATTTCAGGATTGGGAATTGAAGGACAGATGTTCATGTTTTATAAACTTAAAAGATGTTTTGATTATTTAAACTTACAAATCTGATTGATCATATTTTGTATGTGTTCTGCAATCAACTGCCAATTTTTACTACAAATTTAAATATCTTTTATTGCTATATTCCCTTATATTCCCAGGATAATTATCAACAAAATAAAAAAGGCAACAAAAGCTGTATCAGAAAAAAACAACCAAGGATTCCAATAAGAGATTCAATTAAATATAGCAAAATAGAATATTAACACGATTAAAACTCTGGGAGCATAAAAAAGTGTCTTGCATGCCCAGGGCAATGACCATTGATAAAGATGAATGGGACAAAGATGATGGAGTTTTCAGTAAGTTTTCATCCTCTGAGAAATTCTGCCTAAAGCACTCTTGACTGAGAAGTATACATTATGGTATATGATTTAATATATGTAAATGTACACCCTGCATTTGGAAATAGACAATGAAATTAACTTTTACATTTGTGGTTTAAATATTTATTTATTGTAATACACAGCTATCTGACTTGGAAGTTTGTGAACAACAGTTAATATGCAAACTTGTATAGGAAAGTACCAAAAGTAGTAGAATACCAGCTACATTGAAATATTTCTGTTAATTCAAGCTCATTTCAGTGTGGGCTTTACATTCAGGTAGAAAGCTGGTTCCAAGCCTGTTGAATAAATCACTGTTTTAAAATGAGGTATACATTGCTATTTGATCCAGATTGATTTTGAATACATTATTAAGCCATATACATAGTGAACATAATGATTGTTTTTAAATGAAGAATTGCAAATTGATTTATTGAAATTCAGATTTTATGTCCTTTGGAAGCATGCACTTCCATTAATTGGTCTGTATATAAATTATTTGCAAATTATCTGAAATCTGGTACAATTGGGTAAACAACTTTTGTAGCGCTCTTCCAAGTCATTTTATGTGCCCTGCACCTCATTCACACTCAGAGCAGATGAGCAAGAGTCACAAGTCATAGTTTACATATCCTGGTCAAGTCCTCTGCACCCCCTAAAAGAGAGCCCACTCTGCACCGGGATGGGTCAGAATTTACTAGCCTTACATCAAGGTAACAGGAAGAGTCAAAAATATCAAGATGGCAGCCACAACCACCAAATAAAGTCTCACCACGAAGTCCTGGTGCATGTACTACATGTCAAAAAGAGGGGGAAAGAGTACTTGTAGCCTTCTGAACTTGTGGAAATATTTTTAGCCCCTTCTCATTCCTAACATTCAGACCAAAGGGCTTCCCCCGAAGATGGAGATATTATGGGAACAGTATTATTAATTAATAATTATTGACAAAATTCATCAGAAGGAATTAGCAATGCTTATAGTTCAGTGGTAGCTAACCTTTTAGACACCAAGTGCCAGGAGGTGTCGCAGCTAATGAGTTCTGGCTCGTGATGTCATCACCTGGGGCCACTACTCTCTTTCCAAGCATGCTCATGGCCCTGTGACATCACCTGGCGCTGCTACTCTCTGAGTTGTGCATGGCCCTGTGACATCGTTGCCTGGCGCTGCTACTCCCTTTCTGAGCATGCTCAGGTCTGGGGCGATGCTGGGGTGGCTTGGCTCACATGTCAGCAGAGAGGGCGCTGCATGCCCGCTGTGACACGTATGCCATAGGTTTGCCATCACTGTTATAGTTGCAAGAGTCTGGCAGTTATCATAAATGGGAAGACAGGCATGTAGGTTTTATTTGAAAACAACCACTTCCAACCCCTACGTACAAGCATACATACCTACCTACAAAACCTTTTTGTTCTTTTTTTGGCATCAGAATTAAGGCAATTATTATTAGGTGCAGTTTTTCTACACCTGACAAAAGATGAGCCATACCAGATGCAATTTTTTTTAAAAAAAACTGGGGGAGCCAAAGATGCTGTAGGAATTTGCAAGAATAAAGGTGGGATTTCTCTCCCATGTTCCTAATGGTAGAAAAACGAGAGACTAAGATCTGTTAAGAGTGAACAGATCTGTCCATAACCTTTTTCATTGCACAGGATGTACCAGGTTCAAGATTGAAATCTGTTTTGGAAAAAGGAAAGTGAATCTGGGTTTCTAGTGCCTCAGAGTACCTGACAATTCTTTCTCAGTCATTAAAATTTATTTTGAAGATGAGAGATAAAACAAAATCCAGACTAGCGGCTGTAGCTGAATCCATAATTTTTAGCTCTGTGATGAGAGTTCCAAAGAAAGAAAAGAACAGATCATGAAAGGTTTTATTGTATATATATATAGAGAGAGCACCTTTTTAATATTTCTAATACTGGATCTCTTATAAATGTAATGTTTAAAAAGTAGTCATAAATTACTGTATAGAATGAAATTCTGTAGATGTTGAGGCCGTAAGAATCTCAGTGTAAGCATGGGTAGTAGAAACCATCTTAGATAGCAGATCAACATTTTAATGAAATACATTCTAACTTTATTACAGGCTGTTTGACACTGGAGAAATCTGTTCTTTAAAAACAAAAAAATGCTGTATTTTTTTACAGAGGCTATAATTTAATCTTTTTTTAACAGAAAATGTTTTATGCTCTTGGCATAATGTTGTTTTTCCTTATCCATAGAAACTTTTTAAAACCCTGCTAGAAATAAATGAGTTTCTGGATCGTCATAACTGGTTTATCCCACTGAATTGAAATACAACTTCAGCACAACTCATGTTGTTAACCTTGAAAGACTTTGTCGATTTAGTATTGGATATTCTACAGTATATTATAGTTAAAACATTTTAGTCTAGAAATGCAGAAATATGTAAATAGCTGCCAGGAGATCTTCCTCTAGAAATTTCACTTGAAATTATAATTTAATATTATTAACATTGTGTAAGAATATTTGCAATTCTTTATTAAATCAATGCTAACAGTCTTAAGAACTAAGCCTTTCTTGAAGGAATTGACGTATTTTAAAACTGAGGGTGGAAAAAGACCTACTTTGCTAATCCTATATCCCTATAAACATAATAAAAGTCTTTTTATAATAAGTTTAAATAGTCTTACAAGCAATAATATATTATTTTTGGTGTGTATTGATTGTGATGTGCAGATGGCAGTACATGGATAGAATCTGAAATGACAGATTTAGTTCTTTGGGATTTCAGCTCTGGAATAGCCATATTAATTCATGGTCCTTTAGATGTGTTTTTACTAATGCTCTGCCAATGGTTTAATTCTCAATGTATTTGTGCAAGCAAATGCTTTCACTGACCATAACATTTCTGTATGTTGACTTTCATGATACAGGGTTCAATATAAAATTTACAGATGTGTCAAATTTTCTAGTTTTTAGATCATATAACATTTGTCATTTGTTATTCCAGGCTTTGCCACTGCCAAAAAAACGTTAACTCTGAATTTCATAGTAGTACTGCCCCCTCTAATGGCCTATTTGGCAAATATTCCTCGTTGCAAGAAATGAATTGCAGTGTATTATTTTTCCTGAGAGCTGTATTTTAATATTTCTAAGCAGAGAAATACATGCACCTTGATAAACGTCAAGGATGAATCAACAGCCAAACCTGCAAAAATTTATTAGCTGGATGTATTTTCACAAAATTGCAAATAATTTCTGGGAACTTTTACCTAATGCTGTTGTCAAATGACAGCTGCAGAATCTACTTTGCTGTTAAATAACATCTACCCCCCCAACCCCTCCCCATCAGTCCAATTTACAAAATAAATATTATTCTGCTCCATCCAGTGCCACAAGAAAGGGGAGGAAATGAGCAGGAAAAATCCCATTGAAACTTTCAAGATAGTAAAACGTATTTTTCTTTCTTGTGCCAAAATTTAGCTCAGGTAAATCCGCTGGGAAATTAAATACCTTTGTGCTGATTAATTTAATCACCAGCTACATTTAGAGCGCCAAATTTGAAAAAGCTGTCAGTGAACCATTCCTCTGGGCCAAATCTGTTTTCTTACTTCCATCTGCCAAGCCCAGAGGCCAAACACAAAGGTAGATTATTTTCCTCTGGCTAGAGAAGTCCACCACTCTAATGCCAAGGCCTTGCCTGAAAAAGACAGATTATGTGTACTATTGTTTTTCAACCTTGGCAACTTTAAGACATGTGAACTTCAACTCCCTGAATTCCCTAGTCAGCATGGCTACGGTATACAGTAGTTAAATCATGGAATTCACCATGATAAAGTGATGGCTACCAATTTAGGAAGCTCTAAAAAAGAGTTAGATATATTCACAGAATATAAAACTAGCTACAATATCTGCCTCAGCCTGCTTCGGGAGAAACTGAGAAACTAGAGTAAGGGGTGAGGGTCAAATATTGTCTTCAGGTCGAATATTTGACACAAGGGGAAACAGAATATTAAAAAGTCCTTTTTTGTAAGCATCATGGTGCAATGGATGATGGGTGTGGTGGCCTAATGATGGAGACGCTCGTCTCCCACTCGGAAGGCTGAGAGTTTAATCCCAGTTAGCAGCAGATGTTTCTCTCCTAGGCAAAAAGAAAAAATATCTGCAGCAAACTCTGTCAGGAAGGTCATCCAGGCAAAAAACACTCAGCTCCATTCAGTCACCCCAATTCTACCCAAATTAAAGGATTACAGAGTGGTTAAAAGGGAGTTTTATGATGCAATGGATGAAGTAGCCAATTTAGTAAGCCTTGGACAGTTTGATTATTACACTGTTTTAAGTTAATATGTAGGAAGTAGTATATGAATGCATTAAATAAATAAATACTGTATATGTTCTCTTTATATGAATTGAGGGAAAACTTGTGGAATGTGTATGTAGTGAATGATAACATTAGATCATCTAATTTGGATAAAAACTCTCCAAGATTTCCGAGAAGGACACAAGAGGTATTTTTTAAAAAATAAAATAAAAAAGCTGGCGATTAATCTGGAATTGCTTATATGTAAAGCAGTTTTAAGCCAGATTATATTTATTTGGTAAAATAGCGTGCCTAGAGCCAAAATAAACTGCTAGGGATGACTTGAAGCCATTTGATATGTCTTGCATTTGTCTTGTAATGAAATTTTCAGGGGTGCTGCTTTTATGATTAGTTGAACATCTTAAAGCTGATTAATATATATTGGACAACTTCCAAAAGAATCTACTCTGCTCAGCTCATGTTGACTTGTAATTATAATTATATAGTATAATTTCCCCCTTTCTGCTTTTTTCCCCACAAATGAACATTAAGTATGATTATACACCGTAGCCAGGAGTTTCATGATAATAAAAGCTCATATAGGGAAGCACCTTTGCTTCTTGTGAGACTTGTTCTGCACTGTGCACAATAGCTCTAGGTGGGAAGATGGTCAAAATATACTGTGTAGAAATATGGAAAAGATTGAGATCTTGGCAGTCATCTAGTCCAGTGGACGCCAACCTTTTGGAACTCAGGGACCACTAAATTCATAAGTTTAAATCCCGCGGACCACTAATATGAATTTTTAAAATAGATACATTTGTAAAATAAGGATCAGAGACGTTCCATTTTATTAATATAAAAGGCATCTATTTAATATAACAAAATTTAAACATCTTATAAGAAATATGTCACTTACCAACATAAGTTCTGGGCTCAATTATGGATGTATGTCCGGCGGGCCGCTCTTGCTTGTTACCTCGCTCCGGCAGGTGGTACTCTGGCAGGCTGCTATTCACTCACTTAATATTCAACCCGCTTAATATAGTGTACGAGCTTGAGCCTGAACGCCTGTGGACCAATTTTCTCACGGACCACCAGTGGTCCATGGACCACAGGTTGGCAACCACTGATCTAGTCCCTACCTCCCTGCTCAAGGTAGCATATGTCATGTCCATTGTCATGCCTAGCCTGTGTTAGAGTTTAATAACTAGCACATAAGAATTACAGCAGTTTGAGTAAATAAATAGGTTTGGTTTGTTTTATTGCCAATTTGTAACTGCGGCACACAGCCCAAGCTCTCCCCCAAAAGACTTGGGCACTAACGTCTACTAATAAATACTATTAAAGTTTTACTAAGGCGCATGAATTTCCCTGGTTGGAATTTTCTGTGGCAGATTGTTCTGCACACAGTCACAATGCTGTACATGTGGCAAAGTGTGATTTCACACATAGTGTCTGGCACCTTAATGTTGGATACCGTCTTTTGTCTTTAAGGGAAGATTCTGGTATACTGTTTTCTTTGTTAATTTTATCTGGAAAATACACAATGGTTGGGTGATTTACAATTAAGTGTTAAGCTAAAGAAATTGTTGAAAATAATAATAAAATAATAAAAATCTTCCTTCATTTCTTAAAACGAATCTAAGACTTTTTATTGGATGTGTGCTTTTTTTACCACATTGCATTGGAATTAAGGACAAGTTTTCCTTTGTCAGGAAAAATGAAGTAGAGAGAACATGCATGCCACTGTTCAGTGCTTTTGGGGATTTGAAAGATGTTCACTTGTTGATTTCATTTAGATTTAACTGCTGTAAAATGAATTTTAAAAAGTGTTGTATAATATCATTATAACCTTGGTATAAGGTCCGAAAAGGTTTCTGGGCCAAAACTGTTATTGCTGTCATAAATCTGAAAATTTTCAGGTTTGACAAAAGACATGTTCTCTTCAATATTAGTTGGAGAATGGTGGGAGCAGGAATTCTAACATATAAGACACAATAAGTATTGGAACTAGGTAAGTGATATATTAGATGAGATCAATTTAGAGAATCAACTTAATTGAATGGGGTGCTCAGGTTTTTCCTGGGAACTTTCTAATGGAATGGAATGTTCTCATAAATGTTGTATAATC
>JANHFO010006010.1:437480-452512 GCA_032468095.1 Pareas carinatus | reverse complement strand
AATGCAAGACATCACTTGTTTATCAAGTTAACATTTATTAAAAATGTTTGCTCATCTTGCAAAACACTCAGACAAAATTACTTGTAATCCAAGGTTTTACTGCAATCATATCAGCATAACAGTTGTGGTTAATGTTTAGGATCTGTAGTTATTCTGTAGTTGTAATTGTTCTGCTCATTCAGAAGAGATAAGTGCAACATGTGGTTTCAAACTCAAACCGCTTAAGCTTCAGGACTTTTTATGGATTCCTTATAGTCAATTAATAATGAAATGGGAGGTGTTTACATTTAATAAATAAATAAATTTGGAAATTGCTTTTGGATGTTTCCAAATTAAAAGGTATGCATGATATAAACTTGTTTTGTGAATAAAACAAATGGCTCCGAACTGAAATGAGCACCTTAGTTGTTCTTTTTTTCAGCTGGGATCTTGTGGGATGAATAGAGCAAGGCTCTTGTGCTTATCTCCTCTCACTTCCACATGCCTGTGTGCTGACACACCCATTGATCTTTACATCACTTTTCCCCAAAGTGCTATGCTAGGCAAATTAAGCCAATGATAAATGACTTACTCATCATTTCCACTCTTAATTCAAGCACGACAATGATAATCCTGCTGGATGCTGGTACACCAACCTTCCAGGATCAGGTTGTCAATTTGAAAGTGCCTTTTGAACAAAGGTTTATTTCTCGATACATTATGTGCTATTTTTCTTTGCATGTAGAGATATCACATGGAATGTAATGAGAAATGCCAGGGCAAGACTAATACAAGCTATTTAGTTGAAGAAAGAAATTCCTATTTTTCTTGCTGGTAAAGGTGGAAATTTCAGCGATAGATTGGAGTGAATAATTTTAATGATTCAGATCTTATTTCTAAAAGTCAAGGGAATCTCCAAATTATTATTTTTTATTTGACTGTTGCTATAACTCCTACATATGCTCCAGTTATTTAGAACTGTAATTATAATTGGGCAATAATAGTTGCACTTTTATGTAATAGTGTGTAGTAAAATTCTCAGAAAGGTTTTCTCAAGAAAATATTTTCTCCAGCTCAAATAATAATTTATTTAATAGTAATGTGTTCCTTTGAATGCAGGCTTACATTTGTACAGTGAACTACTATCAGTTAATTTTATAATCATTTATAAACAGTCTGTAGTCTGTAGTTTCTATTGGCTATATTACTGTCTGAAGTACTGTATATTATATGAACTGCTCTTATTATTCTGTTGACTTTTGTTTTAGAGAATTAGTGAAATGATTTTTTAACTGAAGATTAAACAATGTGAGAAAAGATATATTTGCTACTTTAAAAATTATATATAAGACTTCTTCATACAATAACCTTTCAGTGGAGGAAAAGTTAACCTTTGACAACAGTGCATAAGTTTGGAAATATAGACTGCAGTTCACTATATCTTGTATGCACCAAACTTGCATAGCATGCAGAAAAGTATACCACAATTCTGAATCTGTGTCCTTGGTTTTGATTGGGCACTTTCCTTGAACAATTATCTAGTTAGAAATTCTAGGAAGTAGTAATACTACAGCATTACTTTTACATCGTAGCACTGTAGTTTATGGAGAGTCCTCAAACCCTTCTAGAATTTTCAATAATCATACTGAAATGATAAAAACTAACATGAAATAAACAAATATATTTTAAACATTGTAATTCTTTGTGGCTATTCTGTTATTTATAACATCTGTTTGATCTCCACATAAGTTGTCAAAGGAAAAGTTAACAAAAGTGTCATTGTTGTATAACTGTTTTTCATTAATGATTGCAAGTCTTATTTAAGCAAGACCTTGAATTCGCATAAAAATTTAAAAAATGACTCTTATTTATGTTTTTCTTTCCAGCCTGGTCTCTAGAAGTAGTGGAACTGTGTAAGAAGTATAGGAACGATACAGTGGTTGCTATAGACTTAGCTGGAGATGAATCAATTATTGCAGCCTGTTCAGACCACCGAAAAGCTTTTGAGGTATTGTGAGAAGTTTTATATAAAAATATATTTTATTCTTTATACTGTTTCCATCTTCCCTTAAAACATTAACAGAATCCACAATTGACTGAGAATCAGCGTCTCCACTAGATAATTGACAGTCAAGCTGAAACTAAAGTAAAGGTTGACTCAGCCTTCCATCCTTCCGAGGTCGGTAAAATGAGGACCCAGATTGTTGGGGGCAATATGCTGGCTGTGTAAACCACTTAGAGAGTGCTGTAAAGCACTGTTAAGCGGCATATAAGTCTAAATAATAATAAATTAATCAATTAACTGCAAATTATGTTGCTGTGCCCAATTTCTCTGCTGCTGTCTCTAAAGGCAAACTGTTTGCTTTTAGAAATAAATATTTCTTCTTTCTTCACAGCTGTCTCGATCTCATTTTCATTTATTCTTGCACAACCCTGGCTCAAGTTGGAACTCCAAATTAGTCTTCTGACAACATGTTCAGTTTTATAGAGATAATTAAGCTAAGATTCCCAGTAACGAGGTAGTTCAGGACAAATCATGCTCTTATTTTTCAGTTAACATTTAATGTTCCCAAATCATGTTTTGGAAACATTTACTGTTCTTAAAATTTCTAGTTCCCATGTATACTATTAGAATACAGTATCCAGATTTCAATTAATTGCAAGTAACATTTCAGCCTCAAGTCGAAAGATCTCTGGTTAAAACTCTGAGGAAAAGATTTGTATGGTTGGTCCTCTGTTTTAGACTTTCTTTCTATTTATGTCTGTTACTGATAGGATTTAGGATTGCCTTTGTTTACAAATGATTTGAAAGAAATCCTTTGGCTCTCACATGGCTTTACTTTTGTTCCTTGAAACAGCCTGACATTTCCAGATTTCTGCTGAGTCTGAAAAATAGCTCTACTGCTTTTTTGCCACATTATCTTTAACGAATGGATTTATCTTCTTTTTCTAAGTCTACATTGCCATAGTACATATATCATCAGTAAAACCTGGGACAAACCTAATCTTTTGAACTGGGAGGAGTAGAGAGTGTTTTATTCAAAATTACTTTACCACATTTGAGGGTAGCCAACTTATCATCAGCCAGTCCCTTATAAGTAAAGATTATTCAGGGTGAGACAGCCATCCTTTCCAAAACCCTTCCTTGACACAAACTCTTTTATTTTGGCCTTCATGGCATGCAGTATTTATTTCCTCTAGAGAAAAGTTGAATTACATGTTTATTTTTTAATTTATTAGTTTCCCAAAGTACTAAAAATATAAATCTATCTTTTTCATTCTAATGTGCTGATATTTTCTGCCATGAACTATCAAATTTAGAAGCAGGAGGCCGTGAGTTCAATCCCCACTTTAGCCATGAAAACCAGATGGGTAACTCTGACCCAATCACTATCTCTCAGCCCAATCCAACTCACAGAGTTGTTGTTGTAGATAAGATAGATAAGATAAGTTTTATTTATACCCCGCCCTTCTCCCAAAGGATTCAGGGCGACTCACAAGCAACGTAAAAGCACAGTACAAACACAAACAATAAAAACCTATTAAAAACATTACATAAGGCCTGATTAAAATGGGGGGAACAATAAAATGATTTCCATCTATAATAATAAATAAAATACATTAAAATCACTCTAACCCCAAATTAGCACAGGAGGACCAGGGCGCGGCTATGACAAGCCGGCCTGTTGGAACAAGTGGATCTTCAGGGTGCGACGGAAGGTCCAAAGGTCAGGAATCGTTCGAATAGCAGGGGAGAGATCGTTCCAGAGAGTGGGTGCCGCCACAGAGAAGGCTCTCCCCCTGGGGGTCACCAGCTGACATTGTTTGACCAGCGGCACCCTGAGGAGGCCTACTCTGTGGGAGCGTGTGGATCGGCGGGAGATATCAGTAGGTAGAATGCGGTCCTGCAAGTAACTGGGCCCTATGCCATGGAGCGCTTTAAAGGTGGTAACCACCTGTATGAGAAATAGTCCCCAGCTTACAACAGTTCATTTAGTGACCATTCAAAGTTACAATGAAACTGAAACAAATGACTTATGACTTTTTCACACTGAAGCTGGGATGGACTTTGGGGAAATGGCATGCTTCATTTCAGAAATACTTCGGTAGAAACCGTTCTACATAAGCCCTCTTGAGTGGTGGTAAAATCCATATGATTTCAAATGGTTCATTATTTGAACCATTTCTACTTCATTCTATTTAGTTTTTGGTCAGGAAAGTCCTCCAAGGTGACTTTGAATCCATTCCCTTGTACTTACAATATAAAAAGATATGACATTAATGAAACATAATGGGCTTTGATTTTATAAAGGAGGGAAATAGTACCATAATGTAATCAAAGCAATAGGTTTTCTTATCCCAATTGCCTTCAAAACAGTTCAGATTGCTGGTTTCCCAGTTGAGCTGAGAAAAGGTCCTACTTACTTTCGCTTTCATTCCCACTCTTGGGTATGGCCAACAGGGAAGAGACAAGCCCAGTGACTATCCCAGAGTTTGTGTCCCTAACACAAAGTTGTCTATGTTTATGAAGAACATTACACTGCATTAGTGAGTCTTTCTCAAGACTACACAGATACTGAAACAAGCTTTGATTTAAATCCAATCTTTGTCTTGCTTTTATATCTAATTGAATTACGGTAAATACTTTTCGTCATTTTTCATTAAGACTGTTCAGTTTGAATTAACTATAGTTCTCAATCATGACCAAACATTCAATAAGCTTGTTACAATTTGTGAAAAAATGGTGGTTGTGTGTGTATTTTGCCTTAAGATATTTTCAACAGTATCTTAAAAGATGCAACAATGCATCCATCACGAGAGTGCAAAAAATGCTTATACATCATCCGTATATTTTCCTGGGATCAACATAGTTCATAATAACCTTTCTAGCTTATTGGGGACAGAGAACCTCAGAAATATTGTGCCAGATGATTGGAAAATAGCAATAGTAATCCAACTACGATTACCTAGGTTTTTGTGCATTATTCGTATAGTAGCATAACTTATTTACCATTTTATTAAGCAAATTGATAAGTTTTGAAAAATGACCTTTCTTAATATATACAGTATGTACTTGCATGACCTTTTATTAGTAAACTTATTCTCGGTATCTGTTCTTCAGTATACGTATACAGTCTTTAATTTATGAGGCACATGACTTTTTCTGAATACAAAAGCTCAATGGCTAAGATATTAGCCTAACATGTAATCCAGCCCAGGTTCGCTAATAAGCTCGAAATAGATCTATCCTGGTCTTCCCTGAATTTATTTATGTGCCAGCACAAAAAATATAACATATATATGTACTGTGTATACTTATACGTACATATGAGTGTATCTGTGTATGTAAAACTCAGTGAAAACTACCAACATCTTGAGCTTTGCATTCATATTAATAATTATTTTATTCCTCTTTAAGAGCAAAAACCGTTCTAAGCAGAATTTACTTGTTTGGCAATTCTGTGTTTACCAACAACAGAATATGAAATAGCAAATATCTTCCTCAAAAATGTGTTGTCTTCTTTAACAATTGCAAATCATTTTTATTTCCTGTTGCTCAGGAAGCTGAAAAATGTGATATTCATCGGACTGTTCATGCTGGAGAGGTTGGACCATCCCAAGTGATCAAAGAGGTAGGAAATTGTACCATAAAACTTGAGTGTCATCTGGAAAGCTGCCAGGTAGAACTAATGTAGAAAATTGTGAAAACCAGTGAGGACTGCTAACCAAAAAAAGTTTCCAGTGCATTTTGGAAGAGACAAATATATGAAGAGATAATTTAAATACTGTTTTGATTATTTTTATAGCAGCAGTAATTAGGATAGCTTTGCAAAATGTCCTCCAATAAATTCAATCTTTGTCCCAAATTGTTTCTTAATAGTTAATCAAGTAGTACCCCATCTTTCTTACCTCCTTCCTTTCCAATCCAGTATTCTAGGTTCTTTTAAAATTCTGTCTTTATTTTTTTTAAATCAAATCCAATTTTCTGATTTTCTAGGATCAGGCTGCAAACAATGTAAGATATTGCCACAAAGCTCTCCCATCATTTTCTATTATACAAAGGTGTATCCACCTACAGAACAATGTAGCTCAATTCTTTTCTGACTGAATTAGATAAGATCCAGCTATATAGGATAAAGCAAACTATAAATGCCCAAGTCCTACTGGCATAGACAAAGGGAGATCTCCAATGCTTACAGTGTTGGACCTTTTCTTGAAATCAGTTAATAATTTCCTTTAGTTTTAAACTACTCAAGCTTAGTTGTGTTTACTCTTAAGTAGTTTATGCAAAAATGGTTTGAGGTTATAGTCTGGAGCAGGGGTCTCCAGTCTATGGGCCATGAGGGGTTTGTAGCTAGGCTGCAGAAATGACTGACGTGTGCAGACATCCTATTTATTGACTGACTGACTGACTGACCGACCGACCGACCGACCGACCTCGGAAGGATGGAAGGCTGAGTCAACCTTGAGCCAGTGAGAATCGAACTGCTGAACTTGATGACTAATGGCAGATGGCAGTCAGCAGAAATAGTCTACAGTGCTGCTTTTAACCACTGCACCATCCTGGCTCCTTATGCACTCCATTTGCGTAAGCGGCAGGCACGCGTGTATGCTGCTCATGCAAATGAAGCTGCGTGTGTGCACGCTTATTGGCCACTCACGCAGAACCATCCCCTCTCTACTCCCTCCCTGCTAGTCTACAAAGCTGGAAACGCTGGGGAACTCTGGAGTATATTATCATTTGTGAATTCCTGCATAAGAGAGTCAGGTTTGATAGAAAAAATGAGTATGGGAATCATATTAGAAGGAGGTAATATGTAAAATCTAAGGCATGCTCATGTATTTCTGAACTACATTCTTGAATTGCTATAAATGTATCTGCACTGTACTTTATCACTTTATGCTAGATATTTAATAAATAACATAGACCGTATTATTTAGTACCATCTAACTTTGTTGTTTTAGGATTGATGTGTTAAGTGTGTAAGTGACCTAATCTGCAAATAAACCATTACTTCATATTTGCCTCTTTATGTCACTATAGGCAGTTAACATTCTTAAGACAGAACGAATTGGCCATGGCTACCACGTCTTTGAAGATGAACAGCTTTACAGGCAGTTGTTGAAGCAAAATATACATTTTGAGGTAATAGAATATCTTCCAGGCTTCACATCTTTGTATCTACTTCCTTAGCAAAGGAAGTAGATTAAAGAAAAAGAAAAGTATAATTGTCTTATACTGAGTCAGAACACTAATCAATCTGCTTTTCTGTGCTTTTTCCTGTTTTTCTTAGAAATGGTGTTGCTTGAATGAGAAACTTTGAAATAAAATCTTGTGGTTTTACCCTGAATTAGTATGAAATTTATTTTGCAGTACAGCATATATATCACCTGTCATCCTAAAAGAGAAGACTTCGAAGTCTGCAATGTTTTTTTAAACCAACTTTATTAAATTTCAAAGAAAGATAAAATACAAAATAAACGAGAAAACATTAAAAAGGGGGGACAGAATTAAAGAGGGGGGAAATTAAAAAGTGATAAAAAGAAAAAGGGCAAAAAAAAGATTTCCAACTTTCTTCAGAACAAATATATAGTAATCCCTTACTCTAAATTATAACAAAAACATCATATAAACAGTATAGAAACTAAATAATCCAATTCTCTCAAAGTTATAAAACAAAATAACTACTTATTCTAAATTAAGTATAAACCTTACAATATATAATCTATATAGCTAATAATTATAATAGACCAATATTTCTATAATCATAACAAAACTAATCAAATCCTAAAACCAAAACTTTTTTTTATCTTTCTCAAGAAGTTCAAAAGTGATCTCTAGGTAGAAACAAAGCAAAATAAACTTTTATTTTTCATCAAAGTAGTCAATTTTGTCATCTCTGCCAGTTACATTTGTTTCACAATTGACTCTTTATTTGGGAGCAAATAAGAAAAAAGAAATAAAATAGTGAAAATGGCAAATATAGACATGTCCATGTCAATACACTGCTTTTTTTTAACCATAACATTTTTAATAAGGCTCTCAAAGGTGATTGATTTGTTAGACCTGTTTCCTGTTAGCTACAGGAAAACAGTTGCACAAAAAGTATGTTGCATTTAATTCTATACAGTATTATGTAAAGGGTGTGTCAGTTTCTGTTCATTTAGGGATTGATTGAAACATACAATTTGACAGAAGGTGTCTAAACTTTTAGATGCACTGTACAAGATATACACAATGCAGGTGATTCTTACGTGTCACAGTGCAAATTATAAATATACTGTCCTATATTTCTTTAAAAAAGAAAACCCTGTAAATATTTCATGTCTTTTTGTTTTGCATTTATGGACATCCTTGAAGTGTATCAATCTCTAAAGTTTGATACCAAGATACAAATCCATATATTAGAATCATTATAGGTATAACTAGAATGGCTATCATATCCATACTATTTCATTTTACTGTAGATAAAATATGTAAATGAGCTCATTTGACAAATGATTTGATTCTTGGTCTGTGTCTGAATCATCTCAAATCTTTGATGTATCTGTTCTTTAACTGAAATTAATTAATTATTCTCTTTACTTTTGACAACAGTTGTTCTTAATTAGATAGGTGTAGTTTATTCCAAGATCTTTCCATGAACAGTCTGTAGAAATTGTAGAGGATTAAAAATGCATCATGTGCATTTTTCAGTTCATGTGTACGCTTTACATGAAGTGATTCAGGTGACTTTATAAGCAATATTTCACGATGAACAAGAAAAATGTATTATTTTGTCTGAATAATCTCTCAGCTATTATGAGCTTGTTTATGGAAAACATATTCTCTGATGTAGTATTTTCAATTTATTATTTTAATAATTTATTCACATAAACACTTTAAAAGAGATCTATATTGAGTTACTTTATTTTCTCTCTGGTTAAATATATAGCTCTGCCCTTGGTCTAGTTGTCTTACCGGAGCATGTGAACCTTGCTTCAAAAACCACCCCGTAAAAAGGTAAGTTTTGTTGCTATTACTATAACTGTTTCAAATAAATCACCGTTCAACTCACTTATGATTCCTTTGGATTACTTTCTGAATTTGCAATAAACTCTCGTATTTAATATTTTGCAAAGCTAGCAGCACTATTTTAAATTTTCGTAAATGTGTACCAAAATGCAATAGGAAAACTGGCTATACTGTATTTCTATCATGAATGATAAATCATTTAATATTTCCATTTTTATCTTTCTAGATTTAGGAAGGATGATGCAAATTATTCCTTGAACACCGATGATCCACTCATTTTCAAATCCACAATTGACACAGACTACAGAATAGCTCGGGATGACATGGAATTTACAGAAGATGATTTCAAAAGATTGGTAAGTTGATTTGCTTTTCATATTGGTAATATTCTTTCTTTCTGATAATGTACAGCTTGTTTTGTTCTTTGTTGTGTTAATGTGAAATTTTACAAACAAATTGAAATTACAGGCATAGACATGGTTAATCCTTTCAGGGCTTCTTGAAATGGAAATATGGGCCCCAAACATGGTGGTCACATCAAGAACTTTCTGTAGCTATCTCAAGTGAGCTTTAAATAGGAAAGGTGCTTGCCTACAAACCCCATCTGTGGCATACATATGTTTTAGACTTTTGTAAAAACACATTATTTTCATTTTCAAAAATAAAAGTATAGCATTTAAAAACAGCATTTAGTTAAAATAGTACAGCCCACATTAGTTGAACATGTTCAGGCATGCCTTCAAGTTTCTTCTTCCTTTTACAGAATATAAATGCAGCAAAGTCCAGCTTTTTGAATGAGCAAGATAAAAAGGAGCTTCTGTACAAGCTATATGAAGCCTATGGGATGGTAAAAAGCAAGGAATTCTGAACTCTTCTGTACCTGGCATCAAACTTTTTTCTTGACCAATGTTATGCTTGCCCAAATTTTTCATTTTGCTTCTTGGAAGACAATGTGCATACTTAGTATTACTACCTTGTTTACTCTTAACACTCACAAACCAGGGCATGTACAAAACAGTATTCTTATGACGGTGAGTACTGTGAATTTAATTTTATTTTTTTAAGATGGTATATAAGCTGTTCAATCATCTAGAAGCTGGAAATAAGAATACATTTATTGCAATTACATTCCTTTAAGTTCCATCCCTGGTACACCAAATCTGCAGCCTATTTATTATGTCAAAACTTACCACTAGGTCAGATGAACTGTTTAAATGCAACAGCAGACAAAGCCTATCTCAGACATTTTAAAATCATTTTTTTAAAAATAATGTACCTCATTAATTTATCTACAAGTGATGTAGATCTTCACACTCCTACATTAACAAAAGAAATATAAATATTTTACCCCTTTTTTAGAAAATCATATTGTGCTCATAAATCTAAGATAAACAAACATGTTACCTTATCATTTAATTGATCATTGATTATAGGCTGATTTTATTTCTGTACTTTATTTTAATTACACTAAAGAGCAGTTCATGTTTTTTCCCCATTTTATTCATTTCAGTGGTATCAAAATGTAAAAATAGAGTCTTTGATCCAGAGAAAGTTGTATGGGAGAAATTCTAATACTGATTCAACATTTGCCTTCTCAAAACCAGTCTTGCCTAAAATGTCTTATGCTGGAGATGTGCCATGAGAAAAACTGTATTTTAAAAAATAGAATTTTATAGAATTTCTATTCATATAGGGATTTTATAAAAATGAAAATGTAAAGTTTGTATTCTCACCTATTTACTGAGCCATTTGCCTTCTTTCTTAACTGTACTACACTGCTTAGTTTAACTGGGAATTATGTACCGTATTTTTCCATCTATGTTTCCATGTATAAGATGTCCCGTATTTACATACGGCTTATGATTGGAGCAAAGCTGTTAGGCTGTTTCTGGAGTTAGGTTGCCTTGGCAGTTTTGCAACCGCCTGTATATAAGGCGCGTCTCCATTTTTAAGTAAGAAAAAATAGCGTCTTATAGATGGAAAAATACGATAATTTAACTATAGCATGCTGACACTTTGTTGATTGCTGAGACTAACGAATAGGCAAAGTTATCTAATGGTGCTCAGTTACCTTGTTTTAACTGGAATAACATCCATCCAAAATTAGTCTAAACAGCTAGTACCAAACTGGCTATTTTGCTGGATTTTGTTCCCTAAGGAAATTAAAAAACAAAATGTTTAACTGTAAGTGTTTCAGTTTAACTGGACGACGAGGAAGGCTGTAACCAAATATGTAGTTTAATGAAATTATTCTGTTTTGAGCATAAAAATATAGTACCAAATGCAACTCTAAATCATAGCAATATAAACCAATAATTCTCATTCCCAAATAAATATGCTGGATGCCATTAGTGATTGTAACTTTTTAATTTTGCTTGTTTAATATTTTTTTTTTAAAAATAAGCTATTTTGAAGTTCCCATGTATTTACTCAGGAACTTAGATACATGTTTTTATATTACACTGTCAAAGTCTTACACATTTAAGATTTAAGTTGATATATTATGAAATTTGTCTCTTAGATTTATTTACATTTTTGTTGCAGAAAACCCAAAATATAAATTCTAAGGGTTTAGATCTCAAGTCTTATGTACAAATCATACTATTACTTGTTTCTATATTCCTTTTAAGTAGCAACAACATCAAGTTGGAAGTGAAATATCATTGCAGCATCAAAACACAGTAATTTCTGATAGTAAAAAGAGGGTGGTAGCTAAAAACTCAACTGCTATTTCAGGAGCAGCTGCATATTTAACATATTTCAATTCAAATAGACAAAACTGTAGCCACTTAAGAGTAATTTGCATCATTTCTCCCCCCCTTTCCCCTTAATCAACAAAATATGATTTTATTTACTTTATGGGTTCCATAGTTGTAGATTTGAGTACTTATACTTGAGACATTATGAAAGTGTGCTGAATAAGTGAATAATAGAGTGCTTGGAAAATTAAGCCAAGTTTTGGGGGGGAAAGAAAAGAAACTAGAAATCTAACAGTGCTGCCAGAACTTAAAGCATTTAATTTGGAATGTTTTCATATAACTCAGCAAAACTGATCAAAGGGTTAAAACATAGAATTCAAACCTTTCCTATACTTCCAATAATTTGCTCTGTATCTTTAATTAGTTATGTAGTGTTTCTTGTAATTTGTTAGAGCTTGTCTCTAGACACAAACTGACTCTTATTACTTATTTTGTCTATGGAAATGGTTGTGGTTTGATTTGATTTGATAATTTTTTTTAAGCTTGTAATCAATGCTGAGGAATGTTTGGATTACCATGTTGATGACTAAACATCAAAAGTTTGTCTCTGAAGAATAGTTTTTACAGTAGTGTCATATATTTGTGCAGAGGCGTAGGTTTGTTATGCATACGACTTATTTCAGAAAACAGGAATGTATTAAATACTGACTTATATGAATGTTAAGTAGAATGTTCTTAATGTCAGTAGGCATATCATCTATATTCAAGATTATATAAAAGAATTATTTTAATATTTTTGTAGCACCAGTAAAAAATTATCCTGCTTGTAAATGGTTTTAATGTTGTGATCCATGTTCTTGCTGTGTAACACAATATATCTTCAGAATTAATTTTGAGAAAAGAGAACATAACTTCATTTAATGAAATAAAGTCCATCTTCACTTAAAGGTATATTTCATTTTTGTCTGGCATATCAGAAAAAAGCAGTCAAGCCAAAATCAGCTATGATTCTACAAATAAAATAATTAAATGTTTAAAAAAGATGCTACCAGACTGATTCTTTGCTACCACAATTAAACGTGGCCGTATTCCTACAATGTATAAATTTACAGAAGTGTATTTGGAAACAGGTGGCATTCTCCTCAATGAAAATGTTGATACAGCCTAAAACAATAGCTTTTTTTTGCAGCTACATCAGACTGCTGGCTCAGGCTATTTGTATTCAGATGGTAATCTAAGGTTTTCCTGTGTAATATGACCCAGACAAGTGTTGTGCTTCAGAATCTCTGCATTTGATCACTGTTCTCTAAATAAGAATTTTACTTTTGTCTCACTAAATTCTATTATTTCCAGTCCATTTCTCTATGCTATCAAGTTTACCTTAAATTTTATTTCTGACTTCTAGGACATCTCACCAAATTTTGTATTATCTGTAAAACCGATAAGCTTTTGCTCCATCTTTTTATTGAAGTCACAAATAAAAATGTTGAGAACTGAATCTTTTTGCACCCTACTCTGGGAGTACATTATGCCAGTTTCAGATAAATTTTGCGCGCTGCTAAATTCATATTGCAGTAAGCGGGCAGTTAAGTGTAAGTTTCCTAGTCATCGTACAGGCCTGCATTCTTATGTTTATTTGAGAACCCTGGCATATTCCGTGGATAGACAGGATTAATACTTTGCTTTTATATATTTCTATGGCCATATTTTACATTTTTATATTTTCTGTATCTGTTCCTACAGATTGCTATGCCAATCTTAGCATCCCAGGGTATTTTGATGTCAGTTTATAAAACCAGCAAAGCACATTGCAAGCCTACAGAGATAAATGTAGGAAACAACAAAATGCATAATACTTAATTTTATTTGCTGAAAAACATCTTTAGAGATTTACATAATATTCACAAGAAGTGCTGGAAGAAGGCAAAGAAAGTGTAAGGATTATTGTAAGGAAAGCAGCAAGCATGCATCTATGAATTCACCAGAAGTCAACTTCAGCGCAAGGAAAATGTACTTTAACTAAAAAAAATTGCTATTAACAAAGGATGCAAATCTATCAGAGTTATCTGAATTGTATACAACAAATGTTACGCCTTAGCTTGTATCACCTTTTTTTAAAGCTAAGCAAACTAAATGTTAAAGTGTACCAGTTCAGAAATACTAAATCACTTGGTGACACTTATATCAGAAATTATGACATTTCTATAGTATTTGTTTAAAACAGAATATGGTGAACTGAACTAGAGCTATACAAGAGCACTGTTGCCAGTACCAAGCTCAATTAGTTAATGAGGTTCATGTCTCAATTAGTTAATGAGGTGAAATGTCTGGTATATTATATCATATAATTTCCATGTTCACAGCTTAAAAGATCAACAGGGTCTGGGATTTGATATATGTATGGTGGAGGACACAATAAACCATCTAATAATCTACAGGAGATAGAAAAAATAGTTTAAATTTAAGTGAACAAAATGCAACTTTTACAATAACATTTGAAGTACATATTATGGAAATGTTTATTTGTACAGAAAATAGTTGTTTAAGGCTCTCTTAAGTGGCTCAGGTTACCAGAACAGATCTTATTTTACAAATTATAGAAAAGGGTTACCAGAACAGATCTTATTTTACAAATTATAGAAAGAAAGAACTTTGGAGCTACCACTTACTTGCCACACAAAATGATCATGACATCCAGTGGCCTCTGAAGAGATTCCTAAGTAAAGATATTTCTGCTGCAGGCATATAAAGTACTATCAAGTGTTGTGATCCACTCTTCCACCTTTTGCATCCCAAATCAGAAGGTTGAGCTATCATTCTTGCTTTCAGGAATTAGACCAGGGTCCTTTTCAGAAGCAGCTTCCTTTCCTTGATTTTCTGCCAAAAAAAAAGGAGGGGTGATCCAATAAATGCATCCAGTAAAACAAATGCATATAAATGTTATTTGCCTACAATTATTTGCATTGGGAGAAATATTTTATTCCAAACTGGCTAATTCAGCATAGGACTTTTATCTACAAAAAAAGAGAAGTCTTATTTAGAAATTCTCATAAGTATGGAGATTGGATACTCAATTGCCTGCCTGGTGCAAGATTATGGATCAAGTCACCATACGTGAGTTTATATGATAATGGGAGAAGTCCAATACAGGATATGTGAATTAGACTGCTTAGTTTTAAAATATAGTATTTACATATTGGACATAGAAAAAAAATCTAATGAAATAAAAATCAGTAAATTATTATCACAAGGAAATATAGGATAATACTAGCTGACCCGGCCACGCGTTGCTGTGGCTCAGTTTGGGGCTGTTTTAAGTGCCTGGGGCGGAAATGCAA